>CAUYLG010020188.1:0-64844 GCA_963573385.1 Cacajao melanocephalus | reverse complement strand
GCTACATGGGTATAATGTCCCTTCCCAACTCCAACTACCCACCATTCTAGGAGGTTGTATTAGTCCATTTTCATGCTGCTGATAAAGACATACCTGAGACTGGACAATTTACAAAAGAAAGAGTTTTTTGAGAGTTTTTTCTTTTTTCTTTTTCTTTTCTTTTTTTTTCTTTTTTTTTTTTTTTTTTTTTGGAGTTTTGCTCTTGTCGTTCAGGCTGGAGTGCCATGGCACTATCTCAGCTCACTGCAACCTCCGCCGCCCAGGTTCAAGTGATTCTTCTGCCTCAGCCTCCCGAGTAGCTGAGATTACAAGTGCCTGCCACCATGCTCAGCTAATTTTTGTATTTTTAGTAGAGACAGGGTTTCACCATGTTAGCCAGGCTGATCTGGAACACCTGACCTCAGGTGATCTGCCTGCCTTGGCCTTCCAATGTGCTAGGATTACAGGCATGAGCCACCACACCCAGCCAGAAAGAGGTTTAATTTGACTGACAGTTCCACATGGCTGGAGAGACCTCACAATAACGGTGGAAGGCAAGGAGGAGCAAGTCACATCTTACGTGGATGGCAGCAGGCAAAGAGAGAGCTTGTGCAGAGAAACTCCCATTTTTAAAACCATCAGATCTTGTGAGACCCATTCACTATCACAAGAACAGCATGGGAAAAGACCTACCCTCATGATTCAATCATCTCCCACCAGGTTGCTCCCACAACAGATGGGAATTATGGGAGCTACAAGATGAGAGTTGCGTAGGGAAACAGAGCCAAACCACATCAGAAGTGAAGATGAAAAGAAAGCATTTAGGGCTAGGAGTCTAAGTGCAGTGATATGAGTGGAATTGTGCTTATTTAGTAGGTACCGAGGCTCCGCTGCGCATAGGTGGAAGTGGGAAAACATAGCCCATTGCCAATGGAACTTGCATTCTCTGGTGACTGGTTACAAATAGTGTTTATTTATTGGTTTATTTTTAAGGTTATTTTCAATCCTGAGGTTTGGAGGTTTGGTAATGATTTTAAAAGTCATAATTCTAATGAAGGTTACCTGTCAGCTGCTGAGTATAGAAGGAAAAGCAGCCACAAGTCAAGCAGAATATTGTGCAGTACGTGGCTCTTCCCACGAACACTGGGAGGTTACAATAGCACCACAACTGAATGGCTCTTTGAAATACTTCACTAAATTACTCCATTGGGTACCCCTTATTAAGCAATCTGCTTCAGAAAGTTCTTTATTCTCCAGGACTGGCAAAGTCTCATAATTTCATTATGCTGAAGGGCTTGGTGCTGTCTCTTCTGAGAAATTTGTCTGCCTGGCGAGTGGCCCATATTACCTTCCTTGTTGGGCCTTGATAAGTGTCTCTGAATGAAGGGAAAACAATTTGTACAACTCTTCCAGTCAATTGGAGGCTAAACAGTGGGATGGAACAAAGCTCTGTTCCATTCCGCAGTGCCAATTTGCCCTTATCAAGTGCAACAGAGAAAATGTGGTGGCGCGTTACTGCGAGAATAGGAAAGCACTCCCAGCAAAACGAGAGAACAGTTATTGGACTCGTTTTACCAACCCAGGGCTAGCTCTGCAGCAATTCTTACACAATTACGTCACATTAGAATTGCCTCACCATATGGCTGGGCATTGATCATTTTGCTGTCATGATAATTTAAGATGTAGTGTGGATGTTCATTTGTTTTTTTAATAAAATTTTCATTTTGGTGTTCTGATTTCATCATAGAATGTCATGAGCATTGACAGAGTTTTTTAATAAAAATTGTTGGCATTTGTAGAATAAAAATCTCTTTCACAAATGTCATGCTATATGCATTTTCATAGGAAACCTGGAGAAGCTTGGGCTGGCTTCATTTAACCCCAGGAACGGAAGGACTCCCTGAGGCTGAGAAGTTCCTAACTTGCCCTAAGTCCAAACCAGAAGTAACATGAAGGCCAGGCTTCAGTCCAGGGCAGTTTTTCAGCATGATATCCTTTCCATGCTGGGACACTGGTGTTCCTTTAGTAGCATACTTTATGGGGATCCTATTGTGAAATATTCCTTTCAAGACATCTCAACCTATTGGGAAAACATAAGTGTAATTAATAATGAAAAATCCTCTTGCCCGTATTATGAGCTCTCCTAGGCAAATCACATACCCTGAAGGCCAAAGACCAGCTCATGTAGATAAGGCAGTCACTGAGGAAACATAAAGAGATTATATAAAAAGTTAAACTGGAGGGCTGAGATGCTCTTGTTTTTAAATTGTCTTTTCCAGAACTTCTAGGATTCCATGCAGGTATCTCAGAGCCCACTGCAAGTGCTGAGGAACAGGATTTGGGGCTTCCTCCTCTCTGCCTCAGATAATGGGGTTCCACTAACACCTGTTTTTAAACACAGGATTTTCGTGAACAATTTCCACTGGTAAGAAGATCTACTATTGGACAAAATTTTTGCAACAACAGGTCTAATTCAATTAATTCTCTTTTTAAAGACGAAGAACTCAGATCTGCAGAGGCCTTGGAACCTGCCCAAGGAGAGAAATGTTTTTCCTTCAAGAACATCTTATTTCCTGATTCCCAGTTTCATTGACAGGGTTAGCATGGAGACCTGGTTTCTGAATACCATTGATTTTAGATGCACTTCAGTTTTACACACAGATTTATCTAGAGGATGAAAGTACAGGGTTGCTGGAAAATACATAGTTTATAGTGAAGCAAAAGAATCTATAATTTGGGGGTGAAGGAGAGTAATTCCTAAGTACCAGTTATGTCTCTTAAGGACATTTTCGCCACTAACATTTTATTATTAATGAATTTTAATTTATTATTCCATGATTGATTTTTATGTGTCTGTCCATTCCTACTGTTCTCCAGTTACCTGGTATCTTTGCCCTCTGTCTTGCTCTCATCAAATCCATTTTACTTGCAATTCCTAAGAATATCTTTCTGACATGCAAATGTATGTTTCCTATTTTCTTTTTTCTTTTTCTCTTTTTTTATTTTTTCTTTTTCTTTCTATTTTCTTAACTCTTAAATGTTTCTTTTATGCTTGGAACCTGCTTTTTCTCTGACAGAGCAACATCCTAATATCTTAGGATGACTCTGCTTCCCTTCTTTATGCGTCTCTGGCTAGGTCTCTTGTTCTACAAGCTCTAGTCATTACCATTTATGTTTTTCCTCTGCACACTCATAACTGCTTCACACATACACACCCTGGCATAACCAATGCCCCCTATCTAGAATATCCTTGATGTACTTTTTTTAATCTGGAAAACTCAAGCTTTAAGATTTATCTTAAGAATTGCATATTTCAGGAACTTTTTTTTTTTTGTCTATACCCATCATGTGTTAGATTAATGTTCTCTACAACACACCTTTATCTAGCAATTGTTAGAGTCGAGTCAAATCTGCTCCTGGGAATATATTTCCCATTAGTGAACTTTTATAGGGCAAAGGCTGTTTTTGTTTTTACTTTGTCAATCCTTATAATACACAGTGCAGGGTGTGGCACATAATAGGCACTTAATAAATGCTTGCTGAACTTAAATGCATCTATTTCTCATCTAATATATTAGTTAAGACTTCAGTTTTAGGTTAATAACTTTTCTAAAAAAATTAGCAGCTGATACAAACTAAAGTCAAAAGAAGCTATCAGTGAGGGTGTGCAGGGGCATTTTATGATATTCTTGATAAGGAAGTTTAGATGGGCTTCATGGGGGTCAGAATGCCAACAGAATAAAGTCCCTTCCTCTCTTGGGTGCCTCAAGCTCTCTCAGCCCTGCTTCCTTCCAAGGATCTGATCAATTATTTGCTTGATTTCTCTGAGGGTCACCTTTATCTGCTTCCAAGCACATATGGAAAGAAAGAATCCCGACAGCCCGAGCTCCACCTACCATCTGAGCTCACGCTAAAACTTCTGAGTCTTGATTTGAAAGGGAAAGAATATTACCCCTTCTACTAATCTAACTAAGCACCACCTAAGGGTCAGGGATGGCCTAATATGGTTACTAATGTAGAGGCTACATTTACCCACTGATTTAGGTCTGTTTGAAGAGAAGGGGCTGTGGGCTGCATGGGTACCTCCAAAACTAACAGCTCCAAGTAAGTGACATGGACCAAGATTAGGCATTCTAGAGCAAGGCAAGCATTTCCCGCAGTGTCTGCACAGAATATTAGTTCCACAGGGTGATAATAGCTGGTAGGAGAGAAACAATGCTGTAATCCAGCAGGTTTGAAAAACACTTAAACAAACTTAAATACGTTTCTTTACTGAAAGGCTTCTCAATGACTTTATCATGCAAATGTGATTTATGAAATGGAAAAAAGAGAATATCATCTATTGCATTGTCTTGCCTATTTGCTCAGAGAAATATTTTTTCTCCCCCACAAAACACTTTGTAGCATTAGGGTTCTGTGGAATAGACTTGGGGAACACTGAAGCAATCATATACTAATTATGTCATTCCACTGGCGGAAATACATACTAATAAATATGTTATACTTCACCAATTTAGAGTAATGGCATTTCCTGAACTGTGTTTAAGAGTCTTTGAGGAACTTTAAATTCTTCTTCCTCTCTTTCTTCCTTCCAGCAATTTTGAATCGTGATTTCCCCAGTGACCATCACTCAGGTGGAATTTTCTCTCTTCATTCAGCTGTATGACTAATCAAGTGACTGCTATGTTTTTAATGAGTTTGACTTAGGAAGTGAGCACTAGTTCTTCTCCTGAAGTAGTTTTGATAAATAGAACTGTATTGGGAAGACAAAAGCCATCTTGTTTTACAGAGGCACATTCAAAGATATTTGCATAATGCTTCCATGTTAATGATTGGTTCAGACCCATTTATTGAGTACTTACTGAGTGTTTGCTTGATTCTGGGCTCTGGACTGAGCATCGCCGATGCCAAGACTAAAAAGCCTAGGATGTAAACTAGAGCAGCTTAGGTTTTAGTAGAAAAGACAGATGTGCCTGCAGATAACTTCCGAGTGTGATAAATGCCTTGGTAGAAGAAAGAAAATGATAAAGAGCTAGCACAGAGGAGAGAAGGATTTATCTAGGGGAGATTGCAGAAAACCCTCTGCAAAGAAAGTGACATCTATTCTCTGTTTTGATGAAAGAGTAAGTGTTCTTGATGAAAATAAGAAAGAAAAGCTTTTTATGCATGAGAGAAAAGAAAAGTGAAGGACAAAACCCTGGATTATGCTAACAATGAAGTGGCTGTCAGAGGAAGTGAATCCAGGGCAAGAGATTGAGAGGGAATGACCAGAAAGTTGGGAGAAGAACAAGGAAGAAGGATGTCCAGGTAGACAAAGTAGAAGAGGGTTTCAAGAAACAAAATCTAATGAAGACAGGATTAAAAGGATCAAATGCTGCTGCAGAAAATCCAACAGGACACCAGAATTGGTTCAAGGTTAACATTCCCCAAATTTGGGCTTGAGTACATTGGGGGGCTCCCAAAGACAGCAATTTGGGCTCCTATTAACTGTTTCCGGTATATGCCCCCAGTGAAAACCTCACATTTATCCATGATAAAATAGTGTAGGCTGTTATTCCTAAGTGCAAACTTAAATGACACAAACATCGAAGCCTGAGAACAAAGGGAAGGGATGGAAATCAAAGGGGTCTTTGATTTGACCTTTGGTACTAGACTTTCCTTCAAAAAACATACAGTGGGTGTTAGGAGACCTACAATTTATATCGGATTCTATGACGAAGCAACCGTGTGAATTTAGGAAAGTTATTTCGTCCTCTGGACCTGGGTTACCTGTTCAGCACTGGAGTTTGGCTTCTTCCAGAGAATCAAAGTTGCCTGTGATGTCTTATGTGGAGTGACAGGGACTTCATACTCTGCTGCATACCAACATTTACAATGTACTCTTTCTTCCTCCATCTCAGTTCAAAGGGGAAGTAGAATTTCAGTCAAATATTGAAGATATCTTTACACAAGGCTGAACCTAGCTGGTTGTAACTAGTGACTGGAGAAAGGAGAGAAGGCAGGAGATTTTTCTCCCCATTGCTGATGAAGAGGCCGCTGTGACTTGCTTACTTGCCTCAGGCAAGTTTCTTCAATTTTGCATATTAGGTATGTATTGGTGCATAGCTGATTGCCCCAAAATTTCATGGCTCAAAACAAAAATACACATTTATTTTCTTTCACTACTTTTCTAGCTCAAATTTTTCCTGAGTTTATCAGATATTGGTCAGAGCGGTAGTAAAGGCTTAAGTGAGACTGGAAATCCATTTTCAGCCTAGCTATCTCACATGGCCACTGTTAGAGGGAGGCCTGAGGTTTTTACCACTTGGACCTCTCCCCTAGGCTGTTTGACTGCAGCCCCAGGACTCAATGGCAGGCTTTTCCCAGAGTGAGCAATTTGAAAGATGACCTAGCCCCAGAAGTCACACATTTGCCTTTTGCTGTATCCTATCAGTCACATGAGCCAGCCTGAATGTCCTCATACATTAGCATGAGTATCCCAAGGAAAGCATCACTGAGGGTCAAGACTGGCTACCATACTCTGTACACTTCACTTTTTCATGCTAAAATTAAGATAATGGCACTCCGTTCTTTATGTCCATGCTGCACAGAATATGCCCATTCAGGAGGTGTTAGTTGTTTGTCTCTTATTGTCTCTCTCAAAGCAGAATTGAATAAATGCTATTATAGAGAGACAGGGACACTGCTCTAGGAACAAGCAGGAGGAATTCCGTTCTGGTTGGGGAATGGATCCATGAAGAAGATGGAATTTTTGAAACAGACCTTTGGGGATATGCAGAGTTTTAACCGTCAGAAAATATTGGGATGGAGTCGAGTGGTGAGAAAAGCCATTCTAACTAAACACTGGGATGGGCATGAACAGAGACTCAGAGGTAAAGGTATATAAGAATTGTTTGGGAAAGTGGAGCTGTCCTGAAATGGTGGGTCTATGTATTTGTGTCTTTGCACAACATGCCAAAGACATGAAGAAGAGGAAACAGGAGCATCGGGGCTGGAAGTACAGTTAAAAAACCTACTACACAGTCAGGTTTCTAAATGCCAGAGTCAGGATTAAAGGCAGAACTTGTTTTCTGCACTAATCTTCCTTTCCAGAGATGGTATGTTTAGTAAGTGCATTCCCAAACTTTAATCATTTGCATGTAATGACTATAATGTAATTGTTGTAACTTTTCTCATACACAGGTATGTGGTGGACAGTGTCTAAGATGTCAACTGTGACCCCTACCTTTTGGTAATGCCCTCCTTCATGCATGTGGGCTGGATTTAATGACTCAATTCTTGTGAATAGAATGAGCTGCATGTTGTGAGCTGCCTGATGGAGATGCCTATATGGCAAGGTACTGACTTCTTCAGGCAACAGCCAGTACCACACAGAGCCCTGCAAGCCACCCTGGAGAGAGAGATTGGAAGCTGAACCTGCAGGTGAGGGACTGGGGAAGAGGGTGGAGGGGTATGGGCGAGCCTTGGAAGGACAAAGACCCTTCCCAGTCCACACTGACACTTTGAAACTAGCATTATGAGAGACTCTGAACGAAGGTCGTCTGCTAAGCCACACTCCACACAGATTCCTGGCTCACATAAATCATGAGACAATAAATGTTTGTTAAGTGTCTAGGTCTGGGAGTAATTTGATATACAACAATAGATAATGAATACACATGTGTCACCCAAACAATGATTTGCTTAAGACATCTGTCTTCAGAACAACTTACTGTTTTATATAAATATATTTATTTAAAAGGGAAATTTTAGGCCAGGTACGGTGTCTCACGCCTGTAATCCTAGCACTTTGGGAGGCCAAGGCGGGTGGATCATGAGGTCAGGAGTTCGAGACCAGCTTGACCAACATGGTGAAATCCCATCTCTACTCAAAATACAAAAATTAGCTGGGTGTAGTGGCATGCGCCTGTAATCCCAGCTACTCGGGCTGAGGAAGGAGAATCACTTGAATCTGAGAGGTGGAGGTTGCAGTGAGCAGAGATAGCGCCATTGTACTCCAGCCTGGGAAAAATATTGATAATCTGTATCAAAAAAAAAAAAGGAACTTTATATTTCAAAGTAAGAGATTGATATCAGTTTCCATAAATAGGTTAGTGTGTGAGCCCTAAAATCATCTCTTTAATGCTAACTACTACATATACTAACAGTATTAATATTCCTTGAGAGACATGAGCTCAATGAAAGACACTGGGTTTGAATTCCATGTTCCTCTCTTGTTAGCTCTGTGACATTAGGAATGTCCCATTAATGATTTGAGGCCTCATTTCTTCATTTCTAAAAGAGATAATTTGACTCTATTTTCTAGTATTTTTAGGATGAAACAACAATTATTGTAAAAGCACCTACAAATAATAATGATGATAATAATGATAATTGCCATTTTTGATCATCTTCAACCATGCACCAAGTGCTACATTTTGCCACTCAGGAAAAGTTTCAGAGAGGTTTAGTAACTTGCCCAGGATCACAGCTGTTGTAGTGGTGAATGAGAATTCAAATCTGGACCATTTTCACTGTGAAGCTCTCACTCTTAATTATTACAGATTATGGACCACACTCAGTTAGCAATACTCAGACCAGGTTGGTTCTTTTTTCTTGCTTAGAAATGAAACTTTGCACTTCTCCTGCATAGACTTTAATATAATATAGAACTTTTGTTCTCTGCCAGGTTCAACTCCATTCCTGAGATTACTCATTGTTTACTAAAGAGGTTGTTGTCAGGACCTAATTTTTCTAGGTTCATAGCAGCTAGTCAAACATCACTGTAGGTCAATTGGGCTGTCTGTAGTAATGATAAAATCTATGCCTTCTGTTTCTTAATTAACTAAATACAATGAAGTCTTTAAATTGATCAAAGCAGGGTCTCCTGTGGAATTAATTAGAAAATTATGGGGGAGGACTTGATGATTAATCCAGACTTCATAAACCTACTGGGAATTTTATAAGAGCTCAAAATAAAACACAGACTTGTGTTAAAAATTAATTTATAATGTGATAACCATTTCAGGCGTTTTTGTGACAGGGTTGGGGGGGCAGGCAGTGTTCCAGCCTACATCTCAGGATGCTGTGTGAGGCGTGCTGTCACTGACATTCTGGGATAACACTGAGTTTTGAAAAGTGCTCAGTGGCATTGCCATGGGCAGACAGATGGAGGTCTTTTACAAACTCCATTAGCAGCCTTCCCCCAGCAATGCCTGCGAACACCGCTATTGACACCACTATGGACACCATCATTTTCTATGAGCAGTTTCCATTTTCTTAATCTTATAGAATTAGAAATAAAAGCATTCGTAGAACAATGTATCTGTCCTGTTACAAAGCAATATGCAAAACAAGAATGCTTCATATGGCTGCAAGAAAAGTCCCACAGCTTCTTCACTGCATGCCAAAACACCTATTCATATCCCTTGTATACAGGGTCCTGCATCTGGCCCTCTGGAGGGACTATGGCTAAGGTGCATGTTTATGCCTTTGCATTAGTCCATTCTCACACTGCTGATAACGATATATCCAAGACTGGATGATTTGTAAAGTAAAAGAGGCTTCATGGGCTTGCAGTTCCATGCATCTGGGGAGGCCTCATCATCATGGCAAAAAGCAAAAGCCACATCTTACATGGTCTCAGAGAAGAAAGACAATGAGAACCAAAGAAAGGGATTTCCCCTTATCAAACCATTAGGGCTCCTGAGATTTATTCACTACCATGAGAACAGTATGGGGAAAACCGAACTACCCCCATGATTCAATTACCTCTTCCACAACACATGAGAATTATGGCAACTACAGTTCAAGATGAGATTTAGGTGGGGACACAGCCAGACCATATCAGCCTTCCAGGAGCACACAGGTGAGCAGAGGATATGGGCATGCACAGACAAGTCCAGGAAAGTGGGTTTAATGTTCAGAACAGTAACTGTGTGGGGCCATGTTAGCACATAGAAAAATGTGATTATTTCTATCCAGGGACCTGAAAATCTTCTCTGAGGAGCTGAGGCTTGAGCTGAGTTGTGAAAGAGGAGAGACTGTCACCAGGCAAATTTGAGGAAATGGCATAAACCTACAGGACTTGAGGACAAGGGCACATCCACCCATTAAGGGTCCATGGTGTCTGCAGTGTCTTATTTTCCTGGGTCTTGACACACGAGAAGTGATAATTGTTCTATAATAGCACTTCTGTTGCATTGGCTAAGCCAGAATCTTTGTGGTAGTGAATTAAAAATGCAATTAGTAAAAGAAAAGTGATTAGCTATTTTACATTGTGTTCACATGTGCAAATTAAAAAGGAGACTTGATATAATTATGTACAAAAAACAAAGGTTAATAAACAGCAGGTTGGGCTATTATTATCTGTATATTCCTGGAGAAAGGTAGTTTAGTGTCTGCATCAATAGGGTAAGGGAAAAGAAGGACTGTGTGTCAGTTACTTGGCTATGTGACTGGATCGCACTTGGCTTGGTATGATTCCAAAGCTTATGTTTCTTCCTTTTCTCTCTGCTTTGTATTATTATTATTTGAGTTTTTGGTAATTTCAGGGTGCTGTGATTCCTGGATTCAAATACTAACAGATGAAAATTTATTAATGGTTATTTTGGTTTCATGTAATTTAGCTAACAATACACTTCAATAATATGACTGTCAACAGTCATAGTACCGTGTGTACAACTTAGATTATCTTATTTTTATAATCTTAGTTTTAAAAAACCTGCCAATTAATTCAAAGCACAAAACTAAGCCCACTAATCATTACCTTTCAAAATTAGTAATTACCAAAATTTACAATAGAGAAAACTGAGTAAATTACGCTATCTAGCTATCATGGAGTATTAAATAGCAAATAAAAATATTGCATTTGAAGAATATTTAACCTACTCCACAAAATAAAAGAATTTGCTACGAATGCCTTTTTTGAATTTGTATATATTAAGCAAGTGTTATTAATAGGAAATGTATTATTATTTTAACTGAGCAGATATAATATAAAGACTCCATAAAAATTTTACATTTCCTCCTATTTGAAATGGGGTCCTTTTGCTTTAAGAACAAAGGACCATAAGGATTTCTAAATAATCATATCAATGCATAATTAATTATCCTCTCATTTAAACAGGTTAGTTGAGTAAATTCAAGGATATTTGTAGCAAGAGTGGCAATGCAGACTCTGGGATGAGCTCCGAAGCAGGCAATTACTCTAAGACACCTTTTATTTTCAGCTATGGTTTTTGCATACTTTTGTCACTTTCTCTTTGCCCTTTGTGGCTCATCTTTCTTTGTGCAGACTTGTGTGATGCCCCATCTGCTATGATTCACCCCATTCTAATTATGCAGCACACATCCTGTCGCCATGAACCAAAATTTTATCAGTTTTTATAATTAATCAGAGCCTTGCAGATAAAAGATGCAAATGCAACATTTTAAAAAGAAATGTTATTGCTGAAAGTAACTCACACAGGCCTGAATGCATTTGATACTTGTGATGATTTGGGAGAGAAGGAGAATTGACATATTTAACTCTCTCGGTTTCTTGGAAGGCTGCTTGGCCCACGGCAAGAACAGGAGCCCTGAAGTCAGATCACTGCAGTTCTGCCTTTACTAGAAAGGAGACTTGGGCATGTCACTTAACCTTCCTGACTCTCAATTTTTTCTTCTTTATTATGGGAAATGCGCCCTGATCTTCCTCCCAGGTCTGTGAACCTGGCACCTCCTACTTAACTCTACTTAACTAAGTCACTTCCCCCTTTTGATTCAAATGAACCATCAGTTTGTTCAACAACTATTATTAAGCACCTATTTATATGAGGCCCAAGATTTGGAGACCTGGGGTCCAGTTATATTCTGTTACTGAACAAGTAAGTCAGGCCTGACATTTCATTTTCCTAGGTTTCTACTTCTTTAACTAGCAAACATTTAATATAACATTTATGAGGTATCAGCCACTATCCTAAGCACCTTATAAACTTTGATTTATAATCTCCATTTTACAAATAAAAAGAAACTGAGGAAAAGGAAAGTTCAGGAACCTGACCAAAGTCACATGACTAGCAAGTGTTGGAGTGGGGATTGATCTATGCATTTAATCATGGCACAATGCTGTCTCTCAATGGTATCAATACCCCTTCCATATTATCCCCAGTAAGGGACGGTAGAATGAGCACAGTTTTCATCATGAAATACACCAGGTACTAATTAATTCCTGCCTGGATAATCATTAGTTACATGACCTTGGTCAAGACGCAGACATTCTCGATCCTCAAATTTCTCACCAATGGACTTGAAATGATACCTTCCTCATGGAATTTTTAGGTGAATTAGGCGACATAATATCTTTGTAAAGTACCTGCTAGTGTAACCAAATCCATGTTTGACTGCTTGCTGCTTGAAAGCCAGACTCGAGACAGGGATTGGTGAGAGGAAAAGCAGATTTATTCAGAGAACCGGCCAACCAAGCAGGTGGCAAACCAGCATTCTAAAGTACCCTCTTAAGTCAGTACAAATTTCAGGCTCTTTTAATGCTAAGGTCAGGGGGAAGAAAAGGGGGTTGGGATCAAGGGATGACCAACGGTCACAGAGATCTGGATGGCTGTGAGAATCCAAGGAGATTAGAAACGCCTTTGTCCTTGGTCAGGTCACAGTGTTCCCATAAATCTTCAACAAACATATTTGTTTAAATGCTTCTGCTTTAATCACAGACTTCGTTTTAAAAACAACATGATTGCTGTTTTTTATAGTATCTTGGTGTCCTAAAATTATTGTAAGCTATGTACAGGAATGGGTAAAGTCTCCTTAAACAAAAATAGAGTTAGCTATGTTTGTTCTTTTGCTGTTTCCCTGTTACACTAGGGTATGTGAAAAAAATGCTGTTCTCCTTCCTTTCTCATGAGTTAATGGAGATGGAGGAGAAATAGGAACATTTCAGGGGAAGGTCTACAAAAACATTGCTAATAGTCACTGCATTATATTGTACACCTTCTACCCACCAGACACTTGCATATACCATCTCCAAGTTCCATGAGACTGCTCAGTAAGATTTGTACATTTACCCCTATTTAAAGCTCAGGAGATAGAAGCTCAGAGAGGTTCAGTAACTCACTAAGGTCGTAGAGAGTGCCTGACAGAAGGATTTGTCCATGATGGTGCTTATGCTAAAGCCTCAACTTTTGCTGTTGTTCTGTTTTCTGTTAAATGCCGTGCTTGTTACCTAGCAAATCCGTAAGCCTCCTGAGGCCAGAAACTGTATTTAATCATTTTTGTGTGTGGCTTCCATTCTAGCCAGCATCATGAATGTGATAGACACAAATTTAATAGTTAAATAAGTGAGCAGGCCAGGCATGGTGGCTCACTCCTGTAATCTCAACACTTTGAGAGGCTGAGGCAGGCAGATCACATGAGGTCAGAAATTTGAGACCAGCCTGGTCAACACGGTGAAACTTGTCTTTACTAAACACACAAAAATTAGCCAGGCATGGTGGCACATGCACATGTGTAGTCTCAGCTACTCAGGAGGCTGAGGCATGAGAATCACTTGACTCTAAGAGGCAGAGGTTATAGTGAGCCGAGATCATGCCACTGCATTCCAGCCTAGGCAACACAGCGAGACTCCTTCTCAAAAAAATAAATAAATAAAGTCAATAAAGGGAGTAAATAAATACATCAAAAATGCTGGGTGTGCTAGCCTTGGAGTCTGCTTGGTTTCTCAGGTGAGTAGAGGGCACGGCCCTGAGCTGATCATAAACCTCTGTTGGGCCACCTGGAATGGGTGTGGCCTCCTCACCAAAATGAATGACAGGCCCTACCGACTGCGATCTAGAATCCACCTGATGCAGCAAGCCAGGGAGAGGGAGAGGGGCTGTCTAGCTCCCACCAAGCTGAAGCCCCACCACATTCATGCTGCCCCTGAGCTCCCAGCTGTTAAATCCTCCAGAGGAGCGATAAAATAGGAAACTTCTAACGCTCCTCACCGCAACACCTCAACACTTACTTTTTAACATTCAGGGCCTCTGGCCTCCCACCAGATCAACACAGTGTGATCTCTCACAGAAAATCATTTCAAAATGATGCCCCACTGGCAAGGTAAGCAGCTGATCAGATTCTTTGAAGATCAATGCTGCACCCTCGGGAAAGCAAGACGCCTTGTTTCCTTATTGCAATTTGAGGATGGTACTTACCTTTGCAAGGAGGGTACCCTTGAATGCGTAAGTAGGTGGCTTTTGATCTGGGTCTTGAAAAGGAAGAACTTTGCAAGGGAAGGCAAAATAGGCTGGGAATTGCAAGAAGAAGGAGCACCATGTGCAAAAACATACAGGTGAGAGCCTGAGCACTGAGAGCAAAACAGGATTTACTGAGCATCTACTTTGTGCCAGATACTATGCGAGGAAGTTCACATCCTCAGCATAATTCTAGAAGGTATCTACTTTTTATCCACAGTTTTTAGAAGGAAAATCTAAAGTGCAGAGAGTAATGTTAAGCAACTTACATGAGATGATCCATCTCTGCATTGACAGAGTGCTTCCATACAGGGTTAGCTGATTCATAGCATGCTCTTTCCAGAAGGACAAGCAAAATACAGAGGCTGGCCTTTTAGCTCTCAAGTTCTGTTGTCAGACCTTTCTTTATGGGAGGGCATTTTTGCTTTTTCATTGCACTTTGCTTTTTAAGTGACCATTTTACAACTTGGTGAGTGATGTGGTGTGGAGTTACAGGTTGCAGGGGATTTACAAAGATTTGTCTATTGACTGATTTACTATATTTATCATTTTTGTAGAGACAGGGTTTCTCTATGTTGCCCAGACTGGTCTTGAACTCTTGGGCTCAAGTGATCCTCCTCCCTCAGCCTCCCAAAGTGCTGGGATTACAGATGTGAGCCACTGGGCTCAGCTAATTTAAAAATTATTTAATAGAAGTGGTAGTGCCTATGTTATGTTTGCAGTCCTTGGGGAAGCTGGCTGCTCTTATGGGGATAGGAGGAGACAATTTCAGATGCTGAGATGGGATCTTAGTAGAAAACACCATATTAGATATCTGCCTCTGAGTGTGAACTGCATCTCCATCCAGTACGACATAATTTTTTCATTTATTTATTCTTTACTCCTCAAATAAGCATGTAGGCAGGGCACAGTGGCTCACGCCGGTAATCCCAGCACTTTGGGAGGCTGAGGCAGACAGATCACTTGAGGTCAGGCGTTCAAGACCAGCCTGGCCAACACAACGAAACTCTGTCTCTACTAAAAATACAAAAAGTACCGGGGTGTAGTAGCACACACCTGTAATCCCAGTTACTTGGGAGGCTGAGGCAAGAGAAATACTTGTACCCCAGTGGTGGAGATTGCAGTAAGCCTGTTGCACTCCAGTCTGGGCAGCAGAGCTAGACTCACACACACACACACACACACACATGGCTTGTAATACACCCTCGGCACCAAACATGGTGCTAGTCACTGGGTACTTAGCTGACAAGTTACTCTCTATCTCTTCCCTAAGAAGATTCCCTCTCAAGAGTTTAGTGCAGGCAGGCAGAAGAATGAGTCCACGAAAGTGAGAATGCCTGAGACGGCCAGAGAAAGAAGTAAGTGATATTGCCTTGGGTACGGTTGCAGCAAATAGGAGCCCACAATGTTCCAGAAAGTTTTTGGAGGGAGAGCTGGACTGCTTGCCATTTAGCTTCAGAGCTGGGACAAGGGTCAGGCAAGCTCAAGGACCTGGGAGTACATCAAAACCTGGGATGGTGGCTCCAGCCTGGGTACTGGAAAAATGAAAGGTCACCCAGAGTGTGTTTCCAGCTCACAGGCCACCTTGGGCTTTCTGTTTTTGAAGAAATCAGCTTCTCTTGAGCAACAAAGTTTGAGCTTGTCAGTTATAACCCATCTTCTAAGGCATTTGTTCTGGTTAGGATTTAAGGACTCAAACAGATGCTATATAATGTGGCTCCTCAAAATCAGCCCCAGTTCATTGTAAAATGTTTTATATTGAATGCATATGCTTGCACACAGGAGGCGTTTTGTAAATATACACCCTGCATGATACAGATTTGGCTCTCATTGCCTCAGTCTCTTCAAACTCCTTTCTTTGCTTCAGATTCTCTCTGTCTCTCTCTCTCTCTCTGACACACACACACACACGCACACACACAGATTTTAAAACCGAATTTTCTCTGCCTTTTTGTTTCTCTCTTTCTCTCTCTGCCCCTCACAACCTTTTTCTTCATCAATCTAATGCTGAAATCAATCTTCTAGGGCTATCAGGATCCCTGGGCCAGGCAGTGGTCATAGTGCAGTAAAAACACTTCCTTGCATATGCACAGGGCTTTACAGTTTAGAAGGAAATTCTCACTTTCACATCAATTTTCTCCATTAACTCTTGTCACAGCCCTAGGAGGGAGGGATTCAGTCTTTCTTCAGTTCAGTCTGTGCTTAGAGAGTCTGCTAACCACATTTCATGAGGTTGCTGTCAGCATGAATACGCCTAGTGAGTTAGACGTAAGGCATCTTTAGCATGCCTTAACCACCACCTGGAAACTTGTGAAAATCCAGATTCCAGGACTCTTGCATGGGATACTCAATTAGCAGATGCAAGGAATCTGTATTTTAGGGAATTCTCGGTGATTCCAATGAAGGCGATCTACACTTAGAGAAAAGTGCTTGTCGTAGTCCATTTTGCATCGTTAGAATATCACAGACAGGGTAATTTATAAAGAAAATAAATGTATTTATCACAGTTCTGGAAAAAGGGAAATCCAATATCAAGGCACCGGGATCTTTCCAGTGTCTCTGAGCTACGTCATGCCATGGCAGAAGGTGGAAAGGTGAAAGGGCATCCACATCAGAGTGCAAAAAGAAGGGAGTTGAACTCATCCTGTTATCAGGAACCTTCTCCCATGAAAACTAACTCACTCCTGAGATTACAGCCTTCATTCATTCATGCAGGCAGAGCCCTCATGACCTAATCACCTCAAGAAGATCCCACTGCCAATACAGTTCTTTGGGGATTAAGCTTCCAACACCTGCTATTTTGTGGAACACACTTGAACCATTAGTGTGGTCTAATGCAACACTTCTCAACCTTGATGTGCACAAGGGTTACCTGGGATGTTGATAAGACGCAGTTTCTGAGTCAGCAGGTGGGGCCTGAGATTCTGTGTTTCTAACACAGAAAAGTGTCCAGGTAATATTGATGCCACGTTCTAGGGGCCACACTGGGCATAAACAAAATCTAGTTATTTTTCTTCTGGATTTTGCAGATCTGGAAATCATAGAGATAAAGCTGGACTCAAGGGGGTCACGTTGTTTTACTTACTACATGGCACAGAGATTGCCCATGGGAGACAAGGAAATGATGAGAATATGGGGCTTTTGCATTTGAATCCTGTGAAAGACACAGGATGGAAACAGGACCTAAATTTTTCAGCCTTTTGGAAGTCCTGCTCACTCATCTCTTCCAGTCAGAGTGGCCCACTCACCTGCTATGTGGGCTGTCACCACTGTCTTCCTTCCCCACCACTGGCCATACTTCACTCCTTAGGAAACCCAGGATCATAGAAAGCATACGGCAGATAGAATCTCATGTGCCAGAGTTAAAATACTGGACCTGGCAATTCTAACCATGTTAATGTAATATTGAGAATATTAATGATTAAGTCTCATTGCATTTCCCTGAACCTCAGTTTTCTTCTCTGTAAAGTGAAGATTATCTCTGCCTCCCAGAATAGCATAAACATAGACATGTAGTCAAGAAATAGGGTGGGAAGCAGAAAACTCTTAGTGTGTAGCTCTTACCCATGTGGGACAAGTGAGGGTAGGGTTCCGAGCCCCTCCCAAGCTGCTGCTAGAGCCAGGGATCGAACTCAGACCCTCTGTTGTGGGTCTTTTGCTCTTTATTGTCTGTTTTCCATTCACTGTTCTTTGTGAGCTCTTGAAGGGCAGTCCCTGTGAAGATTCGTAATGATAAACGCACGTAGCCAGTTTGGGGGCACAAGAGAAGTGATTGATATAGGTAGCATCACCCTCATCATCATATCTAATAAGACTTATCTAGTTTTCATATGTGGTACCTGGCACCCAGCTCCATGGAAGCCTGCTGCTGGAGCTTGTGTTGTAGCCATAGAATCAGATCAAAAGACATTAAATGTCTTTGGGGCCTATTTCCATTTAATTCCAGGGCATTGAATGAATTGTCCTTGGTGCCATGTATCTATTTACTTTCTGATGATCAGAATCTGAGCAGCCTCTTTCCAGACAACCTGGAGACTTGCTTCTTTTCATTTACATCTGTGTTGTCAGTCTTCTTCCTCATGGCTGGGCAGTCCCGTCTGGGGCTTGGCCCCAAGACTGCAGCTATCCTGTTCCCAGAGAGCTGTTTCCTTTCCCTGGCTCTTCAACAGGCAATCTTCCAGCCCACATGGAGCTAATGCCCTGCTCTCTATTCCTATTTGAAGCATACCTAGAATAGAAGCACACCTTTTTTCCCTTTATTAGCAATAGCACTAATGCTTAGGCTGGAGTGCAGTGGAGCAATCATACTTCACTGTAACCTCAAACTCCTGGGCTTAAACGATCCTCCCACCTCAGCCTTCTGAGTATCTAGGACTACAGGCACACACCACCATGCCCAGCTAATTTTTAAATGTTTTTGCAGCAATGGGGTCTCATTATGCCTCTCAGACTGTTTTGAACTCCTGGACTCAATAAATCCACCTTACTTAGCCTCCCAAAGTTTTGGGATTACATTCATGAGGCACCATGCCCAGTTTGAAAGCTCTCTTTAGACATAGGTATAGAGGAAGCTAAACAGAAGATCCTGTGAGCATATCTATATTTTAACATCTTTCAGTTCTGTAGTGAGTGTCATTCTAGTTCCTTAGATACTTTTAGGTTTCCTCTATGGCAAAATTCAGATGATCACATCCATCTACCAGGGTAATAATGGTGATCAAATTATAATGAAAAAAAATTAGCAGAGACTACCGGATGCTCAGCCACTGTGCTAAACTCTATGAGGATTCTGTCCATGAATTCTAGAAGGAATTCTATTATCTGGATAGAAATATTAATTATTAATGCAGATAATTCTATCGATGGGGAAACTAAGGCAAGAAAAGTTATGTAACCTCCTCTAGAGCACACAAGTGCTAAATGCCTTTTGGCAAAAATCTTCACTCATATTTTGCAGATAATTGGCTTCATTGCTCTTAGAACAAAAACAAAATTCCAGCTCTTTGGTGCAGCTTACAAGGTCCTGCATGAGTTGGCCTATGCTTGTACCTGTAGCCTTGGCTTCTGATATTTCTTCATGCCGCTTGAGTCATGATGTTCACCTGGCCTGGAGCACCGGTTTTCTGTTCCTCTCTCTCCAAGCACACCCTTGGACTGGTTATGCATCTTTTAATAACTGTAGAAGCCTAGTTTGTTTTCCGTGAAATCTTTGCTTGAATCCCACCCCCTGCAAGTAGAATACTCCTGACTAGGGATTCTCATCCCTCTCATGTTTTCCTTTCACTAAGTAGAGAGCTACATGAGGGAAAGATCTTTATCTATTTTATTTGCAATTTTACTCCTAGTGCCTAGCAAAGTGCTTGGCCCAATTAGGTATATTTTCAAAAAATATCTAAGTAAATAAATCCTGGTTTTTTTTTTTTTCATGACCCTGTCCCTGGGTTCTGAGGTTATACTTCACTTAGGTTATGTGACATGACAATATCATTCATATATTTGTGTGGCTTAGTTTTCTAGAGGCCATAGATTCTATTCATTTCTTCCCAGGATGCTAGAAAACGGATGCTCAATGAATACAAGCTTATAATCAAATCCGAGAATATTAGATTTAAAAAACTCATTCATCATCATGGAGTATAAAAATCTCTGTTCACAGATGGGGGAGTTGAGACAAATTCTTTGAATTGATGATTGATTTTTAAATCTTGAGTATAGACATATAAACACACACAGATAGAGCACAAGCTTCGGTGTCACGCTTTTCTGGGTATGAATTCTAAAACTGTCACTAATTGGTTTTATGATCTTGTATAATATATTTAACTTCACTGAATCCCAATGTCCTCATCTTGAAAAGTGGGCTTCTAATAAATAACTCAAGAGAGGTTTGTGGGAGTTACAGATAGAAAGCATCAACTATGAGGCTGCTTGTAAATGTCCTTGAAACTAGTGTCAAGTACCATGCAGACTCAGTCCTGTGGTGAGTGCCATTCTAGTTCCTTAGATGCTCTTAGGTTTCTCTATGGCAAAATTCAGATGATCACACCCATCTACTAGGGTAATAATGATGATCAAATTATAAGGATAGTATATTCGTAGCCTGGGTAAGCTCTACCCTGCTGTACCCTGCATTAGCTGGGTGATTAAACAGATGACTTAACTCTCTGTTCCTCAGCTTTTTCATCTGTCAAATGGAGATTATAATGTTGTACCTGCTTCATAAAATCGTTATGAAATGAAAGGTCCTTGTTACAAGCACACCACACACACAGTAGGACGTGCCACACTGGAATGCACAGCAGATGTCGGCTATTGCCAGGAAAAGAAAAGGGCTTCTGGACTATCTTAGATACAGGTCTGGCCACATGGGCACTTGGATGGCTGAGCATAGGACTCATCATGAAATGGCTTGGCTACTGGATTCTGGCCTATCATAGGAGAGGGTGGATCATTTTTCAACCTGACAACCTTTGTTTATGGGCCTAGCAGAAAAATTGTGACAAATGCACTCTCTCTGAGAGACTGATTCTGAAGGAGTTACAATATGTGGCCAGCAGTGGGGATACTGGATTGCTATTTTGTTTGTAAATGTTATTGCCGTTTCTGTTTCTAACTCAATGAGAAGAGAGATGCTCACAGAGAAACCCCTTGCAGATTTTGGGAGATTGGCCATGTGGAGTCAGTGATGCAGACCAGGGAAGGATAATGCCTTTAAGCTGCTTCCTCCAAGTTTCTCAGTCAGATGTCTGCACCAGGACCAGATGTGCAGAGACTCCAGGGGTCCTAAATGCCCACTGACTTGCCCAGGCATTCTTTTCTTCTTGGGGGCTTTCTTTATGTATCCATGTAGTCACTTTGATGCATTCAGCAGGGATATATTGGTAACTGCTACATTCTAGACACTGGACTGCCATAGCAGCAAATAAGTGAAAGTCATCACTCTCGAGAAACTCATAACCTAGAGGGACAATTACAGAGGAATGTAGAAAAGGCAGTCACAACTGCAAGAGAAAGGAGCACAGATGAGGAACATAGAATCAGCCTGGGGAACAGGCTGGGAAAAGCCCCCTGGAGGGGGAAAAATGGGATAGAATTAGGTGTACCACCCATGCAAGGCACAGGGTGCCATAAAACCAGAGAGGTGAGGCTTGAAAATAACCTACCTCAGATCTGCATGTAATGGACTGAACAACAAAGGAAGCTAGAGCAAGGGAATACTGAGCTGCATCATGTAGAATGTGTAGGCATTTAGGTATCTAGACATCACAGTCTGAACTAATTGTGACTTCCAATGTCAGTGACATTAGAATGTGTTGTTTGCTTATCACATAAATTTGTTTCATATATGGTGCATGGTTATTAAGCGGAAGTAAGGTACTGAGTGAAAAGGTAACCATATAAGTTATGAAACAAATCTGGGGCACTTTTGAAAGTGAAAGGGGAAATAATTGTCAGGAAACAACAGGCAGCAAACAAAGTCTGTCTTGGAAAAAAAAAAAGATGTATGACCATCTGTTTAATGGTGAACAGTGGGAAGCTAGAAGTCAGAAACTTGGGTTCAAAAACACGTTTTCTCCACTCTGGATGTGATCTTAGAGGGTCGCACTCTGAATCTCCAGGGAATATAATGCCTAAGCATTATCATTTTCCTCCTGTGTTCAGGGTTGCCAGATTTCATGAGTAAAAATAGACGGTTCAGTATAATTTGAATTTCAGATAAATAATGAATAATTATTTTAGTATAAGTATATTCCAAATATTGCATAGGTCATACTTACACAATCATCTCATGATGACTGTGGGGGATTGGTTCCTGGATCCCCCACAGATACCAAAATCTATGGGTACTCAAGTTCCTTATATAAAGTGATGTAGAATTTATATATAACCTACGCATATCTTCCAGTAGACTTTAAATCAACTCTAGATTACTTATAATATATACTACAATGTAGATGTCCTGTAAATAGTTGTTATACTATATTGTCTAGGTAATAATAACAAACAATGTCTGTATAAGTTTAGTACAAATACATCTTTTAAAAATATTTTCATTCTGTGATTGGTTGAATCCACAAATGCTGAACCCATCGACACTTGGGAACAAGTGTGCTAAAAGGACATACCCACATATCAAATTGTGTGTACATATATAGAGAGAGTTTATATATACATAGTTTTACACTATATATACAGTTATGTGTGTATATATATATATATAAATTAGTCTAGTTGGTTCCCAGTATCCATTTTATATATGTATATATATATATGGGCCAACTGTATTAAAAATACACACATACATATAATATGTGTATATATAGAAAGTTTATATATAGAGAGATTTATACCATATACAGTTATATATATAGTTTAATGGTTATGTATCTATATAGTTATATATTTATTATCTATACATAGTTACATATATTTATATATAGTTCTACATCTAGTTTATAAATAGTTTTATATATATATAAACTATATAAACTATACATGGAAACTAGATATATTACTATGTATAAAAACAATTTTAGATGCATAAATATATGTGGTGTTTTAATATAGTTTTATATAAAAAGCATGTATATATTCAGATATATAGTTTATCTTAAATTCAAATTTAAATGGACAGCCTAATTTTATCTGGCAACCCTAACTTGGTTCAAGCCCTAGTTTTTCCATGTTTTAATTGTATCACCTTGAAGAGGTACATTAGTTTCTGGTGGCCTTTAAGTTGCTGTGAGAGGATGGATATAAAACTGACAGTGTAGTCCCTGACACATGTTAAATGCTCAAAAAAATGTTAGACACTACAAGACAACACTGTTACTACTATGATTATTATTTACTTGACACATATTTTTGAGTGCCTACTATGTGCCTCATCTCTAAAATGGAGGTGAATCATCTCCTTGAGGAATTATCATTGAGCTTAAACATAATATGATGAGTATATGATATGGTTTGGCTCTGTGTCCCTACCCAAATCTCATCTTTTAGTTCCCTTAATTCCCAAGTGTTGTGGGAAGGACCAGGTGGGAGATGATTATAATATGGGTGCAGGTCTTTTCCAATGCTGTTCTCATGGTAGTGAATGGTTTTCATGAGATCTGAGGTTTTAAAAATGGGAGTTGCCATGGACAAGCTCTCTTTGCCTGCCACCATCCAAATAAGATGTGACTTGCTCCTCCTTACCTTCTGCCATGATTGTGAGGCCTCCCCAGCCATGTGAAACTGCGACTTCTCCATTAAACCTCTTTCTTTTGCAGTTGGCCCAGTCTCAGGTATGTCTTTATTAGCAGGATGAAAACAGACTAATACAGTAAATTGGTACCAGTAGAGTAGGGGGTCTTGCTGAAAAGATACCAGAAAATATGGAAATGACTTTGAAACTGGGTGACAAGCAGAGGTTGGAATGGTTTGGGAGACTCAGAAGAAGAAAAAGAAATGTGGGAAAGTTTGGAACTTCCTAGAGACTTGTTGAATGACTTTGACAAAAATGCTGACAGTGATATGAATCATAAGGTCCAGGCTGAGGTGGTCTCAGATGGAAATGTGGAACTCATTGAGAACTGAAGCAAAAGATGTTACAGTCCTCTTACATTTTAGCAAAGGCACAGTGGCATTTTGCCCCTACCCTAGAGATGTATGGAACTTTGAACTTGAGGGAGATAATTTAGGGTATCTAGCAGAAGAAATTTCTAAGCAGCAAAGCATTAAAGATGTGACTTCAGTGCTGTTAAAGGCATTCAGTTATATAAGGGAAGCAGAGCATAAAAGTTTGGAGAACTTGCAAAAGGACAATGTGATAGAAAAGAAAATCACATTTTCTGATTTCATGAAAGTCATATTTTATGAGGAGAAATTCAAGCTAGCTGCAGACATTTGCATAAGTAATGAGGACCTAAATGTTAATCCCCAAAACAGTGAGGAAAATATATCCAGGGCATATCAGAGGTCTTCATGGCAGCTCTCTTATCACAGGCCTGGAGGCCTAGGAGGAAAAAGTGGTTTTGTGGTCCGACCCAAGATCCCATGCTGTGTGCAGCCTAGGTACTTGGTGCCCTGTGTCCCAGCTGCTCCAGCCATGGCTAAAAGAGGCCAATGTAGACCTTGGGCCATGGCCTCAGTCTTCAGGCCTCAAGCCTTGGCAGCTTCCACATGGTGTTGAGCCTGCCAGCGCACAGAAGATGAGAATGAGGTTTGGGAACCTCCGCCTAGATTTCAGAGGATGTGTGAAAACACCTGAATGTCCAGGCAGAAGTTTGCTGTGGGGGCGGGGCTCTCATGGAGAACCTCTGCTAGGGTCATGCAGAAGGGAAATGTGAGGTTGAAGTACCACACAGAGTCCCTATGGGGGGCACTGCTTAATGAAGCTGTGAGAAGAGGGCCACCATCCTCCAGACCCCAGAATGGTAGATGCACCATGTGCCTAGAAAAGCCACAGACACCTCAATCTCAGCTCATGAAAGCAGCCAGGAGGAAGGATGTAGCCTGCAAAGCCCCAGGGGTGAAGCTGCCCATGACCATGGGAATCCACCTGTTGCATTAGCATGACCTAGATGTAAGACATGGAGTCAAAGGAGATCATTTTGGAGCTTTAAGATTTGACTTCCCCACTGGATTTTAGACTTCCATGGGGCCTGTAGCCCCTTTGTTTTGGCCAGGTTCCCCCATTTGAAATGGCTGTATTTCCCCAGTGGCTGTACTCTGATTGTATCTAGGAGGTAACTAACTTACTTTTGATTTTATGGGCTCATAGGTGGAAGGGACTTGCTTTGTCTTGGATAACACTTTGGACTATGGACTTTTCAGTTAATGATGAAATGTGTTGAGACTTTGGGGGACTGTTAGAAAGGCATGATTAGTTTTGAAATGTGAAGATATGAAATTTGGGAGAGGCCAGGGGCAGAATAATATTTTTTGGCTCTGTGTCCCCACCAAAATCTTACCTACAAGATTTTGTAGCTCCCATAATTCCCACATACAGAGGGAGGGACATACTGTGTGGGTGGGAGATGATTGAATTATGGTCGTGGGTCTTTCCTATGCTGTTCTCATGATGGTGAGTGAGTCTCACAAGCTCTGATAATTTTAAAAATTGGAGTTTCCACGCACTAGCTGTGTCTCTGCCTGTCCCCATCCACGTAAGGTGTGACTTGCTCCTCTTTCCTTCCACCATGATTGTGAGGCCTCCTCAGCCATGTGGAACTGTGAGTCCAATAATCCTCTTCATTTTGTAAATTACCCAGTCTTGGGTATGTCTTTATCAGCAGTGTGAAAGCAGACTAATACAGGATACAATTTGCCTGGTGCAGCATCTACTCAGCTCATTAGCATGTGAGTCCAACTGACTACTTGCTGACTGAGCCCAGATCTGCTTTCTCTACTCACAGTCATATATCTACACTGCAGGAATAGGACTATGGAGATGTAAGCAAGGCACTCGCCTTAAGAGCAAAATTTAAGCAGTTCCAAAAATGTCAGTATTAAGATACATAATATATTGATGTATTATTTTGATATATTTAATGCAATATCTAGAAAGCAAAATTAATGCCAAAAAACTAATGCTAAACAAAGCGTCATATTTTAAAGACAGGCAAGACTAGACTCTACACTTGCATGACCTGGCCTCACTTGACCCATCCTACTTCCAGCCTGGATAGCCCTGTCACAGGCGATTTAGACTTTTCTTCTTGAAAAATGATCTAGAAAAGAAGGGCATCCTCTATTGCTGGTGGTGAAGGTAAAGTAAAAAAGGTGTCTGAAAGAGTTTGAGTTCATTGTTAGAATACAGCATGTACTAGGTTTAGTCCTTTTTAGAGGAAACTTCTGAGAAAAAAACATTTTGGTTATCTTACCAATCATTAGTGTGAGAAATTGTATTTTTCACAGTAATATTCCCAAACTTGAGACATTTCTGAAGGTCTTAGAGCTTATCCTTGAGAATTTCCAACGTAAGAAGTACCTCTGTGCTTGCCCTTATCTCAATGTATTGAATTTTATAGAGAGGAGGTATGTGTAATTTCTTTCCATGGCTATGAGTTTCTAAGGGTCACCCAGTCTCCAACACATTATCCTGGCATGGACAAATTGGAAGGAATGTGAGGTGACTCATAAAGTTACACAGAACGTGAACTGCCTAAAGTTTCTGGTGACTAGAAACTTGAAACATTCTCTTACATTTCCCCCATCTTTTAAGAATGTTTAATATTTGAGGGGAGCCTAAGAGGGGTGAGTCACTGCTTCACATACTCACAGGCATCATAAAATTTGTTGTGTAATACAATTTAATCAAGTTCTCCAACACTTTGTAGTTGATACCATTAATTCCATTCTAAGAAGAGGACACAGGTTCAAAAACACGAACCACTAACTAAAGGTCACAAAGCTGGCAATTCAGCTGGATTCCATAACACTATGTGCCAACACTCCAAGTCCAGAGAAGAATGGGATCTAAAAGCAAATTAATAATGTGGGATAGTTTTCCATATCTGGCTCATCCTCCAAGGCTTAGTTCAAATATGTTCTATTCCATGAGGTTTTCTAGACACCCAGTTGTTTAGAATGGCATTTGCTTTCTTTATCATCTGAATCTACTGGCAGTATATAACTATGGACTTAATTAGAGTTATCAGTATTTTAACTAATTTTTTCTTAGTTGGTTTTATGTCACTGGATTTTTAGCCGCTCAATGGTCAATTCCTTGTCTCATTGTTGAACCATTTCATCTATCACAATCCCAAATCTTAAATTCAAGCCCAAAGGGTAGCGAGTTTATATATTGAAGTATTTCCTTGTAGAATGTCTTCAATTTATAAATGTAGACCCTGAAAACTAGAGAGTAAATAATTCAAGCAAAGCCACGCAACTGATTAAGCCATTCATAGCTACTTATTAACTATTGCATGTGAGGCAAAATGAAAAGAAAGAACCAATGAATAAATGAGATAATTTCTGACAAACACTACCTTGGGCAAAATAAAACAGAAAGAGATAACAGAGAATCGGTGGGGGCTGCATTGTGTTATGTGGGGTGGTCAGAGAAATCATTCTAAAAGGAGTAACAGTAACACGAAGACCTGAATGTGGAGAAACAGGTGACAGTGCAGAGTTCTAAGGAAAATTCATTTCATAAGGCAAATGCAAAGATCTATGGTGAAATAAGACTCTTGTATTCAAAAAGTAGACAGAAACACTGAGTCTGGAATGCAGGAAGCCACAAAGAGTTGGGGCTTGACACCAGTATAAGGGGAAATCCTTTGAGGGTTTTAAGCAGGGGAACTCCAGGATCAAATTTACATTTTACAACAGTAAATGTATGTGAATAATGAAGAAGCAAGAGTGAAACAAAGACCAACTAGAAAACGGAACCAGGGTTGGGACATAGTTTTGGGGCTCCTCGTCCATCCCTGTCTGTCTTCATGTGTTCCTTCTTGCTGCTCCTCTGGTTTTCTCTTCATCCTAAAATATCTCTCTGGGAGGGTCTCTCACCATGGATAAGGCATTTTCCGTTAGAGGCAACCTTGGTGAGTAGATGAGATTATGCTTTTAGGGTTTTTGCATTGAATTCGATTTAAGATGCATTTCTGAATAAGAGCTTCTGAACGTGTGGTGTGTCACTATTCAGGGTGGTGAGAAAGCCAGTGCTCCTTAAGCACATAGACTGCTTCTTAGTATGTCATCTTTCCAAAACCAAGCAAAGAAACAGAAAGGAGCAAATGAAGCTGCTATGGGGCTTATTTCTCTGGGTCGTTGTCCTCAGTGGTACAATGTTTAGAGACCAGCAAGACAGTGGAGTAGATTGAAGAATAGAGTGGCCACACTGCCCTATGCATGTTAGCTAAAGGTTATCAGTGTGTTCCCTCCATTTTACCAGCAAATGCTAAGCATTTTCCCACATCCTTCTTGACATCTTCCATGTTGAAGGGCTAGCAAGTGTGGATGCATTGGGAGGGGCTCCAGCTGCCAGCTCACATTCTAGGCAGAGATTTTAGCTGACTCTAAGGAGCGACTACCAGTTAATATTATTATAGCTCCTTTTTGAAAAACGTATTTTTATAGCCTCCTAATATGCATACTTTTGGTTCACCCTTGAGTTGTTTAAACTTGTAACTAAGCCCTCTGAGGATAAGGACCCTAGTATTTTGCACAGAAATAATCTGTGGAGAGAAATGGGGAAGTATGAGTCTCTGATTGGCAGTAGAGATTCTGGAGCCAGCAAAAGGTTCCCAGGAAAGTTAAAGGGAGTTCTCAATCAGAATGGGCATCAGAAAAAGAAAAAGAGGGAGAAAGACAAATGCCTGAATAACGAAAGAAGAAGAATAAGAGAAATAGACTGATACATGATCAACTCTAAGCCCACTCATAGCATCTCATTTGATCTACTCAGTAACGGGGCAAGAACAGATTTTCTGTCCTTGTCCTGCAGATATTAAGGGAATGTGTTGTCTTACCGGGTCCATGAGTGGGCCTAGTTTTAAAGGCTAGCACTTCCCAGCGCCATGCCCCACTCCCATCTCTCTCCATCCAGGAGATTTAACGGTTTCTGTTTTAATTTTCCTGGGCGTGGGAAAGGGTCAAAAGTCAATCACTCCAGCGGAAGTTCTAAGGAACTCCTTTCATTGGCCAGGAGTCTTAGAGAAGGTGAGGGTCGCTCCGAGGTTAAAATTCCCCTTCTTCCACACCCCTTCCGACTCCAGGTTTGGATCCCCTTCCACCCTCGTGGAAGCTGGCTTTCTCTCTCCTGGATTTCCTCTGAGTCCCCTTCCACACTCCTTGTGGAAGTTTTCTCTCTTCCTTTTTTTCTCTTTTCTCTACCTAAATAAAATCACTTTCTGCAAAAACTCTGTTTGAGGTCCAGTATTTACTTTTACCAGCGTGCAGCACACCTGCTGTAGTCCCCTCCCTCATTCTCGAGAGGGCAGAGATCAAGAACCTACAACATTCTCTCTGGGGAGCTGTGACTCCCTAGCACCCCAAAAACCCAGTTACAATATGACGTGGTGGGCTCTGGGATGTGAAGTTCACTGTTCAGGTCATGCAGATGCTAAGCGGCAAGGGTATGCTTTGAAGCCAAGTATGCCTGATGACATGGTCATGCCCTATGAAGGGATTATGATGTAAAACGAATATAGGAATTAAAAGTAATGTGCCCTCTATGTAGGAGCATGGGTAGGAGAAACTCTCCTTGGAACTCCTTTCAGAATGGACAGACAGGGAGCTCATGAATGATGGAGCTCAAAGCCTTTGATTGCCCCTGCCTGTCCAAGTAGTTGGGGCTTAGTGATTTTCCGGGAGGCTTAAGAATCTTCAGTTTGTAGGAGTTCAGAGGTTTCAGGGTAGTTTGTTAACAAATTTCCATTTCTCTAAAGCATTTGACTTCTTTTAAGTTACCCTTTCCTAATCTTTCCTGACAGAAACTATGGTAAACGAGATTCTTCTGGTTACAAGTGACAGAAATTCAATTCAAGAAAAAAATGTGAATTGATTGGCTCATAAAACAGAAAGGTCCAGGAGGTTGAGCTAGCTTCAGGTACAACTGGATGCAGATATTCAATGGTCAACTGGATGCAGATATTCAATGATCACATCGATGTAGGCATTCAATGTTGTCATCAGAATGCAAACCCTTTCTCCCTCTCTAGACCTACACAGCTAGATACTGCATTCTCTTTTGGGCACACATTTTAAAGAATGTTATGGCTACTGTGACTCTCTATGAGTCCAGAGGAAAAAGCAGTAAACTTACCTCAATAACACTAACACTATTTCTAATGTCTCTGATCTCTATCATATGCCCATTGATAAAATAATCAATATTTTTTTGGGGTATAGAATGTACTCATTGGCCAGGTCTGCTTACAAGCCCCTACCTGGGCTAAAAGCCAACACCTGGCCTACAAGCACACAGCTGATCACAAGATGACACTTGGACCATAAGCACATTCCTGGAGCTGGGAGATAGGAAAGGATGGGATGGAGTTGTACACTTCCGATTAACAGTTTGTGGTAGAGAAGGAAGGGCTGGGTTGATGAAAATTAGACGCTAGTGTCAGAAGATGGAGGAATTAATTCTGGGAAGAAGTACAAAATGAACAGTTGTCCTCTAGAGGAGTCATATTATTCTAATCTGCATTGAGCCTTTTTAAAATCTTTGCCCTTCAAAGAGTGGTTTGTGGACTGGTAGCATCAGTGTCATCTAGGAGCTTGTTAAAAAGCAGAATCTCAGGCTTTACTGGGATGCACTGAGTCAGAATCTGCATTTTAATAAGATCCATCTGAGAGCTATGTGAATACTGACATTTGAGAGGCGCTGATCTAAACTTTGTCAAGCACTATTTTATCAATGGACAAATATTCCTTAGGTCGAAAAATGAACCTCAGTTTGCTAATGAGGAGATTTTGGTTCTGAAATACAGGCTCTGCTACTAAGCTTAGTAACTCTGGGCTGATTAGTTTTTGCTTGCTGTCCTTCATTTCTGTTTTCACGTCAGGAAAGTGTGGGATTTGGATTGGAAAATCTCTGAAATTTCTGTCAGTGTCTGACCTTTCAGAAGTCTAGTTTTCCTGGATATCAGAAGGGAGATAATTTGAGGATTATATAAACCATATAAATGGTTTTCTGCAGCTGTCAGAAAAGAAAGATGCATTCAGAGTTGGAACACAAAATCAAGATTTCAAATTTAGAATTCAAGTAAGTTCTACGCTAGTAGTTTTAAACAGTGGTTCCAAGGAACCTAGAATTTCAAAAAGGCGACAACATGTTGAAAATTCTTAAACTGATGATGTGGTTCTAATAGGTTCTAAAGAAACTCAGATAAAAGGGCAATTAACATCTGCTACAAAAATCCAGGTACCTATCCTGGAGGAGGCAAGTTATAAATTTTGCCTGGAAAACTACATAGGATAAGATTCTGGGAAGCCCAAATAAAGCTTCACAAAGCTAATGCTTGCCTCTTCTCATTCTGTTAATTGTTCCTTAGAATATAAAAAAATTAAGCAACAACAACTCCAATTAAATAATAGCAGCTACCACTTCCCTTGGTAATTAGAGAGATAGATCGCATGTAATTAATCCGGAGCCCCCAGAAGCGACTTCCACCCTTCAGAAATTGGCTCTCAGCCGTCCCTTTGCAATAGAAAGCTGAAGATTTTTAGTTGCCTTTTATATTCAGTGTGTTATTAATAACCAAAACACCTCTGTGTAAAACATTAATTGCCTGTCTACCAGCTTGCACCTGAATTGGAATACTTGGTCTATTGAAACCAAATCCATTATCATGCTTTGCTGGGTAACTGACCTCACTGGCAGAGCTTTAATGGAATCCTTGATGAATCTGATGCACATTCTTTATCCCATATGGAGGATTTGTCAATATAACTGTCGTCCTCAAGAAGAAAAAAAAATACATTTTAAAATAGAAAGCAGATGAAAGCAGGCTCCCTCCCACTTGTGGGTGCTACTTGTTTGTGAGCAAGCATCCCAGGGAGCGAATTAAAGAGATAATGACTTTGGTAAAACTTGACTTGAAATGGAAGTTTGGAAGGGGAGCCCTGTTAATAGCTTGTCACTACCTTTGTTAGTGGAAGCTCAGGGGGAAATGAAAGAGATAGCAAGCCAGTGTGTTCATTGCACATCTGACTAAAAAGCAGTGAGCTATGTTGAGAGATCTTAAGGGTGCAGAAAATTTATCCTGGATGAGCTAACCCAATGTCATGACCTGCAGCATCATTTGTAAATGAAAGACTTTCACACCTTGATCTCCAGTCTTCATCCTCATTGTAACTCCTGAGCAGCCTTGGCTTTTCCAGTTCCTTCTTGTATTACTCGGGGGCCCAGTAGCAAAGAGATGCCACATGTCAATCAACAATTTAAAATTTGCATAAGTGACCACATTTTAATCTAAAAGGACTATACTTACAAAGGTTTAGGGAGAGTTCAGGAAAACCAACAATGGGCAAGATAGTAACCTGAGCTAGTAATAAGGGGAGTGCTTATACCCCTATACCTGAAAAGGCAAGAGGAGAACAGAAGGGGCTACCATATTGGTAGAAGGAAACCAAGGAAAGAATCATCAGCTGGGAGCTGTGGCCTCTGGAAGAGGAATGCAGTTAACTTTTGCAGGCCACACAAGCAAGGAGCCTGCGTGATCCATGTCCTGCTTTCACTCACTTTCCACTGTTTAATATTCTGACACTTTCTAATGGATAAAACCAATAGTAAACAGGAAGAGATAGAGCATGGAGGCCCATGATACCATGGTCAGTCTTTCAGGATACCAAATCTGATGGAAAAGAGAAGAGAATCAGTATGAGGATCAAATGGAATATATTCTACACAGCTAGCTAGTGCATACCTCAAACCTACCAAGCCCCAGACTGAACTCTTGATCTCTTTTTACCATGTTCCAATCCTTTGCCTACCCCAATCTTCCACATCACAGGAATGACCTCATCAGCCACTTAGAGAGCCCAAACCTCAAAGCTACTCTAGAATGCACCTCCTTTCCCTCATCCCCAACTTGCATTCTTTCAGCAAGTCCTATGGATTGACTTCCAAACCATAACTTAACTTAGCCCTATCTCTACTGCCTCCATTTTTAACTGAGCTACATTTCTTTCCCTTATGGATCAAGGTCTTCAAATTGCTCTCTTGCTTCCACTCTTCTGCAAAATCCATCACTGAAGAAGAAAAAAATATCTAAACTCCTTGTTTATCCTTACAAAACTCTGTGTCATGGGGTCCTTGCTTACCTTTCCACCATTATTCCTTACTGCTCATTGCCTTAGCTACTGCCTTCCAGTTCTACTGGCCATGCCCTGCTTTTCAAGCAGGTCAAATGTATTTCTGCATAAGGATGTTTGCATCACTATTCTTTTTGCTTGCAAAGTCTTTTCTGAAAGCACATGACATTTCTCTTTTTGGTCTTCAGATATCCAATTAAATGTCATTTTCCACAGGTGTTCTCCATACCATCAATTCAGAAGGGGCCACTGGATGACTCCCTACCATGTTGCCCTGTTTTAGCTTCTTGTATATTCATTAATTCATCTGTTTACTTATTTATTGTTTTGGGTTTTTTTAAGTTTAATTATCTGACGCCTTTACCATAACACAAAGTCCAGGAGGTCAATGGCCTGTACCTCTTCTTTGTATAGGAGAATAGTAGGTACTCAAAAAGACATTTCTGAATCAATGATTCAATGTTTGGGAGCAGTGGATATTAGTATATTTTTTCAAGTATATCCAGACTAAAGGTAAAGGGAAGGCAAAGAAAGAATTCTGATTTGTGGATACAGATTATCTGAATTAAAATCTGAGCTCTACCACTTAAGAGTTATAAGACACTGTTGGAGAAATTAGTATGTTTCCAGTTGTCTGCCTTTTCATCGATTAAATGGTGATCATAATGTTTCATATTTCACAGAGTTTGAGAGCATTAAATTAGAAAATGCATATAAGATTCTCAACAAATTGCATGGCAAAAAGGTTGCATCCTAACAATATTGGCTGTAATTTTATATGAAACAAAATTATTAGTGTTGTTAAGGTAAGAACCAAAAATTCACACACAAAACAAAAATCCTAAAATACCTTTTGTATTTTAATTGACAAGTAAACTCCATTCAGGATTATGTTTGTTTCTTTCACCATTATAGAACCAGAGTATCAGATATATAATAGACACTCACTTTTTGCAAATGGATGAATGAATGAGTAGATGATATGAAGCATAATAGAATAGGAACATTTGTAATTAAGATCAAATTAATCTGTTCACTTAGAAATAAAAAACATTTATTGAGCTCCAACTATATGCTGGTCAGTGTTTTAAGTAACAGACATAAATGAACAAAACATGCATGCCTTCTTGAAACTTAAATTGAGAACAATAATTCATGAAAGGCAAATGGGGGGTGCTGATGGGTTCTGCTTTTCAATAGGGTTGTCACAGAAGGCCTCATTGGGAAGGTGACATTCAAGGTGACATACATGTAGGACTTGAGGAAGCAAGCTACACGAGTATGTGAGAAAACAATGTTTCTGGTATAGAAAACGCATGTGCAAAAGTCCAGAAATGTGTCTGATGTTCAAAGGGCAGAGAGGAGCCCAGCTAGCTGGGGTAGAGGAACAGGTAGAGGCTGAGGCCAGAAAGGTCATCATGGTCAGAGAGTATATGGCTATCAGAACCATTGCAAGAACTTTGGCTTCTACTACAGGTGAGAAATAAATTTGTGGAATAAGTGCATAGTGCAGTGATAACATCTGAATGACATTTGCAAGAGCTCTCTATTTGCTTGCATGAAAACAGACTGAAAAGGTGCAAGTATCAAAGTAGAGATACTAGTTAGATGGATGTAGAAGAGAATGGGAACAAAGGCAAAAGTAAAATGGTGGCCACATTCAGAATTTGCTAGCAGATGGAATAAGGCTATGAAAAAGAAATTTTTGCAATCTGCCCATCTGACAAAGGGCTAATAACCAGAATCTACAAAGAACTTAAACAAATTTACAAGAAAAAAACAAACAACCCCATCAAAAAGTGTAAAAAAATATGAACAGACACTTTTCAAAAGAAGACATTTATGCAGCCAATACACATATAAAAAAAGCTCATCATCACTGGTCATTAGAGAAATGCAAATTGAAACCACATTGAGATACCATCTCATGACAGTTAGAATGGTGATCATTTAAAAAAAATCAGGAGACAACAGATGCTGGAGAGGATGAGAAATAGGAATGCTTTTACACTGTTGGTGAAAGTGTAAATTAATTCAACCATCGTGGAAGACACTGTGGCAATTCCTCAAGGATCTAGAAATAGAAATACCATTTGAACCTGCAATCACATTACTGGGTATATACCCAGTGGATTATGAAACATTAAATTATAAAGACACATGCACATGTATATTCATTGTGGCACTGTTTACAATAGCAAAGACTTGGAACTAACCCAAATGCTCATCAATGATAGACTGGATAAAGAAACTGTGGCACATATACACCATGGAATACTATGCAGCCATAAAAAAGGATGAGTTCATGTCCTTTGCAGGGACATGGATGAATCTGGAAACCATCATTCTCAGCAAACTGACACAAGAACAGAAAACCAAACACCATATGTTCTCATTCATAAGTGGGTGTTGAACAATGAGAACACATGGACACGGGGGGAATATCACACAATGGGGCCTATAGGTGGGTGACAAGGCTAGGGGAGAGCTAGCAGGGTGTGGGGATATTGGGGCGGGATAACATTAGGAGAAATACCTAATGTAGGTGACAGGGGACGGATGCAGCAAACCACCATGGCACATGTATACCTATGTAAAAAACCTGCATGATCTGCACATGTATGCCAGAACTTAAAGTATAACAAAAATTAAAAAAAAAAAAGAAAAAAGAAATGTCTGAGACGACACAAGAATAAAAATGCACATTGGGTTTTATAATCATTTTTCTTAAGTTTCATTTGGTGATCTGCCCAACTCTACTTTTCTCTTCATAGATGATGTCTTTGAATTTTGATTGTTCCAAAACTTTTTGAACCTAACTCTCCAACACAGAGTCAGAATGAACATACCATGTTTCTAACTGACTGTAGTCCAGCATGCCTGGACAAGAAGGCAGGATTTACCAAAGTGTGTTCCTTGTAACATTCTCCATGGAATTTTAATGAATTTTGCAGGAAAAATGTCACAAAAGTTTATTAAAGATAAAAATTAATGAAGCCCTTTATCCTAAAACTCTCAATAAACTAGGTATCAATGGAACATATATCAAAGCAATAAAAGCTATTTACAACAAACCTACTTCCAATATCATGCTGAAATGGCAAAAACTGGAAGCATTCCCTTTGAAATTTGGCATCAGACAAGGATGCCCTCTCTCACCACTCCTATTCAATACAGTGTTGGAAGTTTTTACAAGGATGCCCTCTCTCACCACTTGGAAGTTTTAGCCAGAGTAATCAGGCAAGAAAAAGAATTAAAGGGTATTCAATTAGGAAAGGAGGAAGTCAAAGTGTCTCTATTTGCAGACAACAGGATTGTAGAATTAGAAGGCCCCATCATCTCAGCCCAAAATCTCCGGAAACTGATAAGTAACTTCAGCAAAGTCTCAAGATACAAAATCAATGTTCAGAAATCACAAGCATTCCTATACACCAATAACAGACTAAAAGAGAGCCAAATCAATAGTGAGCTCCCATTTACAATTGCTACAAAGAGAATAAAATACCTAGGACTACAACTAAAAAAGGATGTAAAGGACCTCTTCAAGGAGAACCATGAACCAGTGCTCAAGGAAATAAAAGACAAGAAGAGATGGAAAAACATTCTATGCTCATGGTTAGAAAGAATCAATATTGTGAAAATGGCCATACTGCCCAAAGTAATTTATAGATTCAACACTATCCCCATCAGGCTACCTATGACCCTCTTCACAGAACTGAAAAAAACCACGTTAAACTTCATATGGAACCAAAAGAGAGCCTGCATAGCCAGGACAATCATAAGCAAAAAGAACAAAGCTGGAGGCATCATGCTACCTGACTTCAAACTATACTACAAGGCTACAATAACCAAAACAGCATGGTACTGGTACCAAAACAGAGATACAGACCAATGGAACAGAACAGAGGCCTCATAGGCAATGCTACATATCTACAACCATCTGATCTTTGACAAACCTGACAAAAACAAGCAATGGGGAAAGGATTCCCTGTTTAACAAATGGTGTTGGGAAAACTGGCTAGCCATGTGCAGAAAACAGAAACTGGACCCCTTCCTGTCACCTTACACTAAAATTCACTCCAGATGGATTAAAGACTTAAACATAAGACCTAACACCATAAAAACCCTAGAAGAAAACCTAGGCAAAACTATTCAGGACATAGGCATAGGCAAGGACTTCATGACTAAAATACCAAAAGCATTGGCAACAAAAGCCAAAATAGACAAATGGGGTCTAAGTAAACTTCAGAGCTTCTGCACAGCAAAAGAAACAATTATTAGAGTGAACCGGCAACCAACAGAATGGGAAAAAAATTTTGCAAGCTGCCTATCTGACAAAGGGCTAATATCCAGAATCTACAAAGAACTAAAACAAATTTGCAAGAAACAAACAAATAAACTCATTCAAAAGAGGACATATATGAGGCCAACAATCATATGAAAAAAAGTGCTCATCATCACTGATCATTAGAGAAATGCAAATCAAAACCACACTGAGATACCATCTCACTCCAGTTAGAATGGTGATCATTAAAAAGTCTGGAGACAACAGATGCTGGAGAGGATGTGGATAAACAGGAACAGTTTTACACTGTTGGTGGGAGTGTATATTAGTTCAACCATTGTGGAAGACAGTGTGGCAATTCCTCAAGGACCTAGAAACAGATATGCTATTTGACCCAGCAATCCCATTACTGAGTATATATCCAAAGGATTATAAATTGTTATAAAGACACATGCACACATACGTTCATTGCAGCACTGTTTACAATAGCAAAGACCTGGAACCAACCCAAATGCCCATTGACGATAGACTAAATGTGGAAAATGTGGCACATATACACCATGGAATACTATGCAGCCATAAAAAAAGATGAGTTCGTGTCCTTTGTAAGGACATGGATGAATCTGGAAACTATCATTCTCAGAAAACTGACACAAGAACAGAAAATCAAACACTGCATGTTCTCACTCACAGGCAGGCGTTGAACAATGAGAACACATGGATACAGGGAGGGGAACATCACACACTGAGGTCTGTTAGAGGTTACTAGGGGAGGGACAACAGGGGTTAGGGAGGTTGGGGAGGGATAACATGGGGAGAAATGCCAGATATAGGTTACAGGGTGATGGAGACAGCAATCCACATTGCCATGTATGTACCTATGCAACAATCCTGCATGATCCGCACATGTACCCTAGAACATAAAGTACTAAATATATATATATATATATATTTAGTACTTTAATATATAAATATATATATATATATTTAAAAAGAGCTAGAGAAGCAAGAGAAAAAAATCGTAAGCTTTCTCAGCTAAATTCTCAATCATAAGCTTTTAAAATTTATAGTTATTTCTTCTCAGCAAAATATTACTTGGTATATAATAAATAATTTTAGAACTTTAAAAATAAAAATCTAAGTCTTCACTTTGAATACCTTTTATTAATTTCATAAGATTTTTTTTACTTTTTTTTGAAAGAAAAAGAGGAAAGTGAGAGTGAAAGAAAAAAGAAGAATGTAAAAGAGAAAGAAAGAAAGATATTCTTAATATGATATACTTAATAAATAATAATAGAAAAAATAAAAATGAATTTAAAATTTTTTAAAATTAATATTAAAGAAAAATAGTCAAATATTTGCTACCAAACTGATCAGTGCCTCTATTATATTACTGTATCTGTGAATTTTCAAGACCATAGCATTACCAGAGTATTATAGGCTAAATCGTTTTCTCCCAAAATTTATGTGTTGAAGTCCTAATTTCCAGTTCCTCAGAATCTGACTGCATTTGGAGATAGCACCTTTAAAGAGGTAACTAAGACAAAAGTGGGTTACATGGGTAAGATCCTAATTCAATATGACTGATATCCTAATAAAAGTGGAGATTAGAACATTGACACATATAGACACAGGGAGAAGATGGCCAGGAAAGGACACAGGGAGAAGATGAAGACCGTCTGCAAACCAAAGACAGAAGACTGAGAAGAAAACAAGCCTGCTGACACCTTGATCTTGGACTTCTGGCCTCCAGAACTGTGAGAAGATAAATTTCTACATTTTAAGCCACGCAGTTTTTGTCATTTTACTATTATAGCCCTAGTAAGCTAATACAGAGTATTTTTTACGCCACAGACATGGGAGGGGGGGGCATTTATCCTAGGGGAGGACAGCTCTATGCCTTCGCACTCATAAGAAATCAAGATCACTCAGGAACTATGGGAGGCAATAGGTGGGTGAATGATTACAAAGTCTCTGAAAGGTAGAAGAAGCAAGTCTTTGGATACCAATGGTTAGAAAAAAAATCATCAAAAAGCAGAAAATAAAAGCGTATCAAACAGGAAGAAAATAAGGTTTTACAAGAAACAGACAAGTAATGGTTATATTGAGCAAAAACTTGATTGGATTGAAGGATGCTGAGTATTGATCCTGGGTGTGTCTGTGAGGCTGTTGTCAAAGGAGATTAACCTTTCAGTCAGTGGACTGGAAAGGGCAGACTCAACCTCGATCTGGGTGGGCGCCATCTAATCAGCTGCCAGTGGGGGTAAAGTAAAGCAGGCAGGAGAAGATGGAAGAGCAAATTTGCTTAATCTTCCGGTCTTCCAGCCTTCCACCCTGTGCTGGGTGCTTCTTGCTCTTGAACATCAAAGTCTAAGTTCTTCACCTTTTGGACTCTTGGACCTACACCAGTGATTTGCCAGGGGTTCTCAGGCCTCTGGCTACAGACTAAAGGCTGCACTGTCAGCTTCCCTACTTTTGAGGTTTTGGGACTCAGACTGATCCACCACTGGCTTCCCTGTTCCTCAATTTGCAGACACCCTATCGTGGTACTTTACCCTGTGATCTCATGAGTCAATTCTCCTTAATAAACTCCCTTTCTTATATACATATATCCTATTAGTTCTGTCCCTCTAAAGAACCCTGGCTAATATAAGACACAAGGGATATTTTTCATTTACTCTGAAGAAAACATATTAAAGATTTTAAAGTAAAACAAGGAGACCACGCCCACCTAAGAATGTACCATAGATTCTTAGATATCCGGAGATAGCACTGTGCCATGATCCAACAAGTGACTTTCCCCATTTAGCTGCTAATTTCGACTAATCCTTTATCCTAATTTGAGAAATTTGAGAAGAATGGATGATTACAGAATCCATGCTGCTAAACCTAGCATGTGTATAATATGCTCTGCCTTGTTCGTTGCATTTTATTTTGATAGTTTCTTAAAATAAGACTGCTAGCAAAGTTCTGAAAAGGTGTGCATGCATGTATGTGTGTTGAGTGTGATGGGTAATACACCATCAAGAGCTACATTCCATAAAAAGTCATTCATGGGAGAACTTGCAGAAGGATGAACTAAAAAAAAAAATGCACAGAAGAGTTTTCTTTCATCCAACTCAGTTGATTCACAGGTCTTTAAGGATTTCCCATAAATTACCAAGAGAAGGAATTAAATGCTCTTCCTGAAGTGTTTCTGTTTTATAAGTGTCATGAGCTGCAGAGATAATTAATTTCTTCCCTGTAGACTTGTCCTAAACACCTGATGAGGTGTTACAAAAAGAAATTTCATGTTTCATATCAGCACTTTCAGATGGTATCATTAACTACTAGACTAATTGTGAAATGGATCACAAGGTAGACATGCATGTAGAACTAGTAGAAAGTTTCTAGGAAGAATTTGCATTTAAAATTGTATGCACTGAATTCCTTTGAAGCAAACCTGAAAATGGAGAAATACTAGCTTGAAGAACATAGCTCAATAGTGAGCTAATTTTAATATTCTATTAATTTTTGAGGGCCCTTTCCTCTGAGTGTATACTAATTAGCTCTATATAGAGCTTGGTGTTAAGAAAACTTGTCTAAATGCCTCACACAATACACACTTAACGCATGCAAGTTCTAACTGTTTCTTCTCATTTCTAAATATCCTCCTCTTATCAAAGCTTTCACAGCCATCATAAACCTCTCCTGATCTGCACTATCTATAGAATTGACATTTGATATAGTCTATAGCATTCTATATATTTTATCTTGTTCTACAGTATTAATTTTAAGACATCAAAATAAATTAGGAGGCTATGGATATAGAAGAATACTTGAAAATAAACTTTGCTTATTCTTCTGTAAAATAGGGATATTATTGCTTTCCGTGAAGTATTCTTGTGAAAATTAAAGGGAATGTGTAACAAATACATAGCCTTTGCTGGGCATGGTGTCTCATGCCTGTAATCCCAGCACTTTGGGAGGCTGAGGTGGGAGAATTACTTGAGGCCAGGAGTTTGAGACCAACCTGGGCAATATATGGAGACCCTATCTCTATTACAAAAAATATGAAAATTAGCTGGGTGTGTTGGCCTGCACCTGTAGTCCTAGTTACACAGGTGGATGAAGAAGGAAGATTGCTTGAGGGCAGGAGTCTGAAGCTGCCGTGATTTATGATCACCACTACACTCCAACATGGGTGATAGAGCAGAACCTTCTCTTAGATAGATAGATAGATAGATAGATAGATAGATAGATAGATAGACAGAGTCAGTAAATACCACCTCCTTGTTACTGATGATATTATCATCAATCCTTATTATAATCTAATTCATGCTTCTCATTTTGTAAATGAGTCATTTAAAACTTTAACAAGGTCTCATTTTAATGTTATGGAAGAGGACAGACCAGGGTTCAAGAATATTACTTACTAGCCCCATGAATATTGTGAAAGGTATTTGACTGCTCGTACTTACCTTAAAGGAAACTTCAGTTGTTTCATCTCTATTTTGTGGTATAATTTTGAAGATTAAATAATGTAATAAGTATAAGCAACCCATGTGGAACCTAGTATATTTCAGATACTTAATAAATATTAGAGAAGTAAAACATGAAATTAAAATAACTATGAGATAAAACAAGTAAAAATATTCATATTCAAGGAGCATAAAAATTATTCCATCTAGGCCTTGGTGACTGAGGGAAAGTTAGAGAAAAGAATAAGAGCATTCACTCTGCAATTCTGAGCTACAATGACACTAGGAGAAACAAATCTGAACATTTTATGTAAATAGAATGATGACCTGAAAATTGGAAGAAAGAACAGAGTCCCTTTGGGTACAAGATTGAAACCAAAGGTATGAGCTAACTTGACCACTCAAGGAGGTCACCAGCAGTCTATATTCAGAATGGAAAGCAGGGTTCATAATGTAAAGCAGACTTTTCTGGATGTTCTTATACTTATTTTACTATTCAATATGATTATTATTTAAATTACCCATGAGAAAGATAGATACATCATATTACAGTGTTAAGACTTCTTAAGGCATTAACCTGGACCTGATGAGCTAAATGCCAAACCGCTATTAAGGTAAAAGTAAATGAGGTGCTTTGTGCTTATGCAGAATCCCCGGCTGTAATCAGCAGAAACAAATAGAAAATCTGTTCCAATGCACTCTTGTCCTAAGCTCCTCAGTAGAAGGAAACTGGAAGATGGAAAAGCCATGCTCTTTTTGTGAAGTCTCATAATAAGAAGTATTAACTTGAGTGGGGTCAGGGTTGCTGCTTACAGTACAAATTATGCATTGCTCAACCTCTGAGGCATAGTTTACCTGGTAGACATTGTTGATGTGTAGAGGTGTAATGCCATTTGTAGGCAGAATGGAATAAAATGACTTGAGGAAGTAGTGCTTTTGTGTAACTGGTACAAAGTTGCCATACTAGCTACTCACTGTAGGTTGAATAGGGAGAAAACTCATCCTAAACTTGACCAGAAGGTGATATTTTTGACTAAAAAAAAATAAAGTCAAGAAAAATGAGGAAAAAAGTTAGCAAGAAGGGCAAAAATTATAAAGAAATGATCAAGGTTCTTTATGCACTGCTTCCCCTTCACAATGCTAGGGCACGCCCAGAGAAGGTGCTACTTGTAATGATGTCTGTTAGTATAAGGGTGTTGTATATGTTTATAAAACCAGGATGTGAAACCAACAAAGGAAATCAAACATGTTGTCAAAAAAAATCTGATGGAGACAGAAGAGTAGCCCTAAAGTGTCAGATCAGATAGATGCGTACAAAATGGAGTATTTACTCTTGTTTCTGATTTTTTAATGATCATCATTCAAAATGCAATGCAAGACTTCAAGCCCAAAGGGATAAATTCAACATGTAAAAACCTACTTACTCTCCCCAGAAGCTGTAATAAATGATGGCAGAGGACTATAAACCCCAAATTAAAAGAGCACACAATGAAAGCAGCAGTTAAGGGATATAAACAAAATTTTGGATGTGGCAACTCAGATGGGTTGGTGGCAGCTGACTTTGCAAAGCTGGGAAGACTTGAGACCCAACACAATGGAACTGATGTCGGGGGGAGGCGACGAGAGACTCAATAAGAAACAAGCTAATTCCCAAATGAAATGTTTCATAAACTGGAGACTCTATGTGCCTTAAATGGTGGGACTTTTCTTGTGGATAAAATAGAAACACTGCTTAAAAGACTATACAAGGAACAATTGCATTCCCCAATTCACCTGCTGACAAGTTTAGTGAGGCAACTGATGGTAGAAGAAAGACTTTGTCTTTGGAGAAGATGCTATTAGGTACAGCCGGGAGCAGGAGGGAAGTCTGGATGGAAATAAGGGTATTATGAGAAAGTTAACAGAAAAAGAAATGAGATGCCCAGGCTCCTCACCTTGCTTGTCTCAGACAATACTGGCAGTCAGGCTCCTATCACTGTGGCAGAATATGAGAGGATTGTTGCTTGAAGAAAGAGGTCAAGAGAAGATAAATTTCTATGGATGTTACCACTTGGAAGGCCAGTAGTGAAATGTTAAGACTGTTCTGATTAATTGCCTGCAGTGTCCCAGGCAACAGCAGCCCCTCAGTAGAAGGAAACTGAAATATAGAAAAGCCACACTCTATTTGTGAAGTCTTATAATAAGAGCTATTAACTTGAGTGGGGTCAAGCTCAGCATGCAGAGCTTCCCATCAAAATTTTGGACTCTTCACTTCTAACAAGAACAAGAAGCAACAGACATTTGAAGGAAGACTCTAAGATAAAATAATGATGTTGTAATTAGAAACATAGTTTTTAAAAAATGAATTCAATGAAAGCAGAAACATGTAAGCAGCATAAAAAAATCTATCATTTGGATTCTTAGATAAAATAAGATATTGCTTATGAAACAAGATCAGGAAACTGTAAAAATATGAACATGCAAAGAAAAAATTATATAGGAAATTGAACTATCAATAGCAGCAATAACAAGTTTAAATAAACTGGCTAAGCCATAACGTTAAAGAAAATTGCCTAAAAGCCTTGCAAAAAGATGGTAAGATGAAAAATGGTGAAGAAAAGTTCAGAAATTCAGAGGATCACAAGAGGTTCTGTAACTGATTAGTATAAGATTTAGGAAGAAGAAGCAGAGAAAAATGAAATGAAGGAGTTTTCTAAAGAGAAAATAAGAAATTTACTAAAATTAAAGGATATATATATTAATATTTAAAACATCTTACCACTTCCTTCCTCCTTGCAAAAAGGAAAAGAATCTATAAGAAGACACATCATTGTGAAATTTTAGAAAATAGATTTAGACCACATCCTAAAAGTTTTCAGAAAGAATATAGAAGAAACACACACACAGAGAATTAGGAATCAGAATGTCACCAGACTTCTCCCAAGCAATAATAGCAACAATAGTACAATGACTTTAAAATTCTGACAGAAACTGAATTCTATATAACCAGCTAACCTATCATTTGAGTATGATAATAAAAGACATTTTTAAAGGTCTCAAATATTTAAGCTCCCAGAGTTTTAAAAAATGAATCCATTGGAGAAAATAAACCAAAAAAGAAAAATTCCCAAAAATAAAATGGCCACACAGAGGACAGGTAAAGGGAATCAAAGGAGAACAGTGAGAGGTGATCCCCCAAAATGGCTGTGCAGCAGGTCTGGGTGGCAATCGCTCAGACTGCAGCAGAATGACTGAGAGTTCAAGGGGGGATATCTCACAAGAAACAAAATCAAAACCTATCATCAAGCAATAGTCTGGGTGGATTGCTTTCTGTTGAGATGAGCTGCACTAACTGTTACCGAGTTTGATTATACCCTAAAAAGTTTTACAATCTGTCATCATGTTGGGTGTTGAATTAATAGTTCATTTGTTTTTTCAAAAAAAGCAGATAAAGAAACAAAACAATTTTTAAGGCTTCAAAAAGTGAACTATATGGAGAGAAAATGTAACAAAGTTTGTATAAGCTAAATACTGTAAGTGCTGAAGACTGCTTTATCCGAAACAGCTGCTAAAACTGTTGAGTGGATGAAGGAGATGAAGTTGGTGGAGGTCTAATGTTTAAGAGTTAAGAAGGGGCATGGGATTTCATCTCCATCTGTAGCATAACAATAGATAACATCAAAGGCCATAAGGCTAATCACAGCCAGTCTGTTCTCCTACAACATGTGTTTCTGGAATGAGAATGGTTTTATATTCCACTCACATATGTAGAGACCTTGCTGGTTCACAGGAGAGTTTTGTCAGTAGTTATTTTGAATCTATCAAAGGTAAACTTCCTTAAAATTTAAGAGGAAAGCATTATCAATGAGCAAAGATCTTAAGGAAAAAAAAGATGAAAACTTCTATTGAAATGCCTTCCTTCAGAGAAAATTGTGACATTTTAGTGACTTTAATAATTATTACAATTTCCATTAACTTAAGGTGTAGGGGGAAGCTGAGGAGATATTGACGAAGAACCTACAAAGTCATTTATCTCTGTTTTCGGAAAAGATTAAAGATGAAGTCTACCCCTTGAGAAAGATTTTTGATGAAACTGGTCTCTATTAGAAGCAGATGCCCACAAGCATTACATTATGAAGAAGAGAGTTAGAGCTTCAGAGTGTTAGGCTGCACAGGATCCAAGAACTGTGTTGCTGGATAAAAATGACACTGGAGATTTATTTGTGTGACTCATTTTATTACATTTCATATTTAGTTGATGCTCCACATTTCAAAGTTTTGTGAGTTTTAAGTGGTCTGCCCTCAACCCTAGTTTGCTCATAAATCTGTTATTTTTAGCCCTCAACTTCTGGAACTCTCAGCCTTTTTGGTAATATATTTGCCATCATAACAAAAATCCTTGTGCTTAGAACTATGGAGATAAACACCAGAAGAAACAGCTAAAATAAATTAAAGTATTGCCATTGGAGAATATTGAGAATACAGAGGTATGAGAGCACGGGAATTCTCTTTTCTTTAAAAGAATTTTTAGGTATAACGTTGATAAAAATAAATTTTAAGTACACTAATAATTTCTAATGAAAAAGATGAGCAAAGAACATTCATTGTATGTCTAGGAATATAATACATGAAACTGGCATGCCACTTAGTACATATCATTCAGAAATACTGAGCATATCTTAACAAGCAGTCTTTAAACACATAGCTGAGCTCTTCAGAAAGTGAACCATAGACAAAAAATAAAGAAAGAATTGAAAAACAGGGTTGCAGATGTGGGGCTGACCTCTCGGTGGGATGGAGAGGAAAGAAGAGTTGAGAAGTTGCTTTGAAGTCTCAGCAAAGAGACACATTGGGACTGGGATTCAAACATAATGCCAAGACCCTCAAATGGCCTTGTCGCAATTAACTGACATCATATCTGTCCCAAAAGTAATCCTTGTCTATCTTTTATTTTGGCCCGGAGTGTATATAGAAGTAGAAATGTCAATTGAGATTTTTTTTACTATAATTCTGCTCTTATGTTTAAGAATTAAATTTATACTAGCTCCTTCCGTTAATAAATTAGACCAAAATGTGGTCCCAGGCTAGTGATATTCTGGGGTGCCTGGCAAAGGCAAATCCAACGCATATCCTTACCAAGGCCACTCAAGAGACCACATGTAATACTCAGCTGGATGTGGATTCACAGCACAAAATTATGAAATCGGCAAAGAAATAATCCAATTTTTAGTATTTCAACAAATGTCTATCAAAACCAATGCTGTTCCAGGCATTGATCTTGGCACCAGTATTACAGCTAAGAGGAAAAAATAACAAAAATTTCCTCAGAGGAATTTATATTCAAGTAAAGGAGACAAAGTGCAGACCCAACAAAAACTTTAACAAAATTAAATTCCCCAAACTTTAGAGAGTAGAACTATTGGCTAACCTATGAAATATAAACATTGCAAAAAGAGAACAGCAGTGTGCATATTAAAATAACTAAATAGAGACAAAAATGAAAAATATGGTCATTGGAATAATAATAAAAACCAATTTTGACTAATGGTTTCAACAGCCAATTTAACAGAGGTGAATGTGAAAACTGGCAAATAAATAGAAGAAAACTACCTGGAGTGCAATAGGTGATATCCTGGGGTGCCTAGACAAAAATATAAGACACTATGAAAGACAGATTGAAACTTGAAGGGAATGAAAAGGTCCAATTACTCTAGAGAGAATGAAAGAGATAATATGCAATAAGTATAATGAAATATTATTCAGCCTTAAATATAAAAGAAGATCCTACCACTTCGGGGGGCATAAATGAAACTGGAGGTCATTATGCTAAGTGAAATAAATCAGATGCAGAAAAAAAGATACTGCATGATCTCATTTATCTGGAATGTAATCAAAACTTGAGAACAGAGTGGAAAGGTGACTACCAGGGGTGAGAGACGGGGTGTGGGGAGGTAAAGGGAGAAGTACAAAATTGCAGTTAGGAGGAGAAAGAAGCCTAGAGATCTAATTAGTATCAAATGAAGACTATAGTTAATAATATCCTACTGTATACTGGAAATTTGCTTAAAAAGTAGATTTCAGTTTTCACCACACACACACACACACACACACACACACGATCTATGTGTAATGATTGATATGTTAACTTTCTTGGTTATAATTATTTCACTGTATATATGTATATCAAAACATCATGTTTTGTACAACTTAAATATATACAATAAAATTAAAATCAATATGAAAATAAATGGAGCAAAAGAAAGAAATAATGAGGTGTTGGTAACTTTTCAGAATTTATGAATGTCATGTCAGAAATAAACTCTGACATTCTCTCTTTATGTAGAGAGGTCTATAGCATCCTCTGCATTCAAATAACATTACAATTTTTATATTCTATTGTTATTTTCTGTTTATAAACAGTTTTTTTCTTTCTTCCTCCTTTCCCTCTTCCTTCTTTTTCTTCCTTTCTTTATCCTTTCTTTACTTCTGGCCAACATTCCTTGAGTACCTGCCCTTCATAGGCACTATTGAGAATGCAGTGCAGAGACTTAATGGAGAGTGTATTCTAGTCGGGAAAAACTTCTGGGTGAGTATGGTCAAGAGAGAAAAGCTAAGGAAATAATTCAATCATGGCCTCATCTGAACAGTTTATTGTCTAAAGAGTCAATTGTGTTCACATCCAATTAAGTTGGTTACACAACTAAAATGACAGATTTAATCTCCAATAAAATGTGTTTAAAATAATGAGGTGGAAGAGGAGAGAGATGTAATATTAGGTTATGAATGTCTATGTGTCTCTGTATGTATATATAAATGTGTGTGCAGAGATATATATATATGTGTGTGTGAGTATACACTTTCTCATGAACACATGCACACAAGCAAGGAATACAATATGCCTAGTTTTTAAAGTCCTTGTTTCTGTAACTGGCCACAAAGTTACAGTGAGCATTTATAACTCTTTTTTTCCATCAGCCTTTCCAAGTTTCCTTTACTTTCAGCCAGAACCTCAGTAGTCAGCGTGGTTTTGTTGTGCTAGTTGTTGTTTGTTTGGTTGGGTTTTGTTCTGTGTTGATTTTTATGTTGTAGAGTGAGCCAAACTTTCATTTTTGAAGGATCTGAATCCTCAACTATTAGATATGGAAATACAAAGAGGAGTGCCAGGGAATCCCCAGGGCTCTAGACACAGCCCTGTCTGCACATTGTGTAACAGCAACCCTCTTCCCCTTGGTAATCAGAATCAGTCATCCCAGCCAGTAGTACACGTTCTTGCTTTCCTAACCTACTTTATAGGACATAGTGATAGCTAGGTGAGATACCGTATGGATACCAAGTGCCAGGTATGTAGCAGGGTATCTAAAGATATAAGTTCTTCCCCCTTAGTTTTCCTTCAGATAACACATTACTGTGGATTACTGTTGGGGTTTTTAAAGAAAAGGTTCCCACTAAGTATATTTTCTTCCTTGCCTGTGTTAAAAGAGTTTGGAAAATAATGTTTTTTGTTTGTTTGTTTTTGTTTATTTGTTTAAGTGCTCAGTTATCACCTTCATTAACGATTGAGGCCAACCTGAAGGATATAACTTCAAGGATGAGCCAAGCTCACCTTCTAACTGAGCTTCAGGATTCAGCGGCAAATTGACCCATCTAGTCCCTGCCACACAGGGCCAAGCAAGTCCTGCAGCATGAGGAACAGAAGGGAGTCCGTGCTCTCCAGGAGCAGCCAGCTCCTAAGAGGAAAACAGAGGGTCAGGGTCAGCCAGCTAACCCCAGGGGATTCGTCCCAGATTTACCAATTAGGTAATTCAGTCCACCACCCACATTCCTTTCCCCTAGGAGTACCAGGAGAGGAAAAGCTGGAAAGATGATGTTTGTGTAGGAGAAAACCCTCAACAAGGACACTGAGGGAGAGTGTCTTACCACACTATAGCAGTTACCCTCCTAAATACATTATGTTGGGCCACATTCAGCCACTCTTCCTGAATCTGCAGGAGTGAATACAGTGCATGGCACTCACTGGTGAAATGTGACCAGCCTGGCTTCCTAAGAGGAGCCACACGAAGAGGCCTGAAGAAGGATAAAGGTATTGGCCGGGTGCAGTGGCTCACACTTGTAACCCCAGCACTTTGGGAGCTCAAGGTGGGCGGATCACTTGAGGTCAGGAGTTAGTGATCAGCCTGGCCAACATGGTGAAACCCCATCTCTACTAAAACTGCAAAAATTAGCCAAGCATGGTGGCACCCGCCTATAATTCCAGCTACTAGGGAGGCTGATGCATGAGAATCACTTGAACCCAGGAGCCAGAGGCTGCAGTGAGCTGAAATTACTCTACTGCGTTCCAGCCTGGGCAACAAAGTGAGACTCCATCTCAAAAAAAAAAAAAAAAAAAAAAAAGAGGAAGAAAAGAAAAGAAAAAAGAAGGATGAAGATATCAAGGCTCATGTACCCCTGAGTCTGGAAATCCTCCTGTCTGGAAATTTTAGTTCCTTTTACCACTGTTTTGTCCAAGGTCTCATGATTTGTCTCTTCGATAGTGTTTTTTCAATGCAGTCTGTTGGGATAAAGTCCAGTTTTGGAGAGGATTAAAACAAAATGTAGATTTAATTATATTTGTAGCTCTTTGATAGGGAAAAAAATACATATTTAAATAATTTTATGTGTCAAGACCCAGAAAGGATTTGGATACTTCACATGTTAGGAACAAAACAAACACACATTATTCTGATGTTCTTTCTTTAAATCCCCAAATCCCTGTATTTCTGCCAGGTGTGAAGGTGCTTTTCATTTCAGCAATGAATACACAATGACACCACTTCTTAGAAATCCTAGACCAAAGAGAGGGTTATCTCCCCAGCTATCCATTTCTGCAAACAATCTTTCCTTCTCACATTTCCCCTCCCTTCTTCTCATCTCAAACATGGCCCATCCTGTTTTCCCAGGGAACCAGGGTTGGAGAGCTGCCTTCTTTTCACACAGTCTGAGGCTCTGTTTTTAGTGACAATTGTGCTGTGTCCTCTGAAGGAGGCCATCTGTTCACCTTGGTGGAGGTGAGTATCTCATTACCTGTCAAGATTTCTAAGCTGGCTCCTTTTATTGTACTGGAATCCACACCTTTTGATTCTTCAGCTCAGGTGCTCTTGGTGCCAAAATCTTTTTCTGGGGCTTGGGAGATGATTTCGCAGTCTTTATGAGGCCCCTTCGGAGATACTTGACCAGGGTCCTGAGGGTTTGGACAATGTTCACCCTTCATCCTTATCCTGCCTCACCAGCCCCATGTGGGGAGTGAGTTGTAAATCACAGAATGTTGACATCATTTCTCAATTATTCAGTTTCCCAAATAATGCAGAGGATGAAATAGTGAAAGGAACAGGGTGACCAAAAAGCCTGCACAATAGGCTCATTATTGGCAACCCAGATTAAGTGTTTCATAGACCATTAATGTCAGGTTAGTTAGTAGTATAAAGATGTTCACCTGTCTAGACTCAATTTATTTATCTTGATTGAAATAAGAAACAGAAGATAATTGCAAACCTTCCAATGACCTTATGAATCATTATAAATCCAATTATTTCCCTTTTTTCCCCAAACTGAGAAAGTACGTTATGAAAAAATTAGGTCACTTTTCATATCTATGGAACAAATTTAAGCCCAGGGCCAGTTTGCCAGGGGATGGTATTAACTGGGGAAAAGATGAAGGTGAAGGAACTATTGGAACACAGTATCCAATTCATTTCCAATTTACAGTTTCCAATTCATTTCCAATTCACAATTTCCAATGAATGACAATTCCAATGACAATTCATTACAAACTATGAGATACCAGTCATTTTTAGAACATGCCTTCTTTTGGCGATCCTGTGTGTTTTAAAAGTGACCACATAATTGGAAGTAAATCACTCCTCAGCAATTGCATAGCATTCCACAGGTTTAAATAAAATATTGGTTGGCTGCTTGTTTGTTATTTTCATCTCTTATTCCTTCCTGTCTCCATTGTTAAACACAATTATTGGCATAATAGAGGTTTTTAATACCCATTTTTTGACTGCATTCTAGCCTGGGCAGTAGAACAAGAATCCTGTTCTCTCTCCCTCTTTTCCTTCCTCTTTCTTTCTCTCGTACAGTCTTTTTTTTTTCTTTCTTTCACTCTCACTTTCTTTCCACTCTTTTTCTTTCTGTCAAAAAATAAAAAAAAAAATAAAAATAAAAATAAATTAAAAAAAAACTTGTGTTTGCTTCACGTAGTTCTCGTGCTGTGTTTTTCAACTCCATCAATTGTTTATGTTCTTCTCTAAGCTGGTTATTCTAGTTAGCATTTCATCTAACCTTTTTTCAAAGTTCTTAGTTTCTTTGCATTGTGTTGGAACGTGTTCCTTTAGCTCAGAAAAGTTTGTTATTACCCACCTTCTGAAGCCTGTTTCTGTCAATTCATTGTGCTCTTTCTCGGTCACGTTGTGTTCCCATGTTGATGAGGAGTTGTGATCCCTTGAAGGGAAGAAGAAGAAGAGGCGTTCTGGTCTTTGATGGTTTCATCTTTTATTGTGCTGTTTTTTTCCCATATTCATGGATTTACCTGGCTCTGATCTCAGAGAGCTGCTTAATGAGGTCGCTTGTCTGCTTGTCGAGGTGCTATTGAGTTTCCAGGGACTCCTTCAGGTTACTAGGTAGGCTTCCTGTGTCTTTTTGGTTTACACTGGGAGGTTAGGCCTGCCTCTTCCACTGACCTGGAGGCACAGCTAGGTGGTCAAGAACACCTTCCCGTTGCTACGTAGGCTTCCTGTGCTTTTTGTTAAAACATGAAGCCTAGTCCTGCCTCCTTAATGGTGGGTTGCACCTTTCCTCTATGGAGCTAGATCATTTAGAGTTCAGCTTAGACTGAGGCACTGGCTGCGTAATCCCCTAGAGTTAGTGCTTCAGCCTTCTGGAGTTTGTAGGGGAGGATAGGGACCCACCCAGCTGCACCATCTGTCTCCCTGCTTTCAGCTCCCTCTCTCTCTGGGCAGAGGGAGGGGATAATAGCTCGGTCCCCAGGCTCTCCCAGTGGCTTATGGGCTTATGCATTTGCTTAGATCTGTGCGACGATCCAGGGCATTGTCCTGGATTATTATTCAACTCTGTGCTTGTAATTCCCAGTGCTTGACTGGCAAAGATTCCCCGTTCTGTGTATTGCTGCAGCTTTGGGGGAAGTGCTGTATCTGGACCAGGGTGCCCGAGAGGGAGCCTCCTACTCACCAGTCAGATGCACTTTCTTGGTGAAGCAGCACCCCTCCCAGCCTCGGTCTGCTCTGCCTGGGCTTTGCTCACCGTCTGACCAGACCTGTTGAAATGCACCTGGTACCTTGTTTGGAGCTAGGAGATCTCTTAATTTCTGTGTCTCTCTCACTGGGTGTTGTGAACTGGAGTTGTGTCTATTTGGCCATCTTGTTCCCTCCCCATTTTCTCTTTTTTAAAAATGGCTTATCCCTATGGAAAACAGCATAGAGATTCCTCAAACCCTTAAAAATAGAACTACTGGCCGGGTGTGGTGGCTCATGCCTGTAGTCCCAGCACTTTGGGAGGCCAAGGTGGGAGGATCATGAGCTCAGGAGTTCAAGACCAGCCTGACCAACATGGTGAAACGCCATCTTTACTAAAAATGCAAAACATTAGCCAGATGTGGTGGTGGACATCTGTAATCCTAGCTACTCAGGAGGCTGAGGTAGGAGAATAGCTTGAACCTGGGAGGTGGAGGTTGCAGTGAGCCAAGATCGTGCCACTGCATGCCAACCTGGGTGACAGAGTGAGACTCCATCTCAAAAAAAAATTATAACTACTACCTCAATCCCACTTCTGGGTATGAATTGAAAAGAGTTGAAATCAGGATCTCGAAAGGATCTCTGCACTCCCATGTTCACCGTAGCATTATTTACAGCAGCCAAGATATGGAAACCACCTAAATGACTATTGATGGATGAATGGATAAAGAAAATGCAGGGCCTGTACAGCAGCTCACACCTGTCATCCCAGTTCTTTGGGAGGCCAAGGTGGGAAGATCACTTGAGCCCAGGATTTGGAGACCAGTCTGGGCAACATAAGGAGACCCTATCTTTCCAAAAAAAAATTAGCCACACACGGTGACACCTGCCTGTGGTCTCAGCTACTTGGGAGGCTGAGATGGGAGGATTGCTTGGGCCCAGGAGGTCGAGGCTGCAGTGAGCCATGATTGCACCATTGCACCGCAGCCTGGGCCACAGAGCGAGACTCTGTCTCATGAAAAAAAAGTGTGATATATACATACGATAGAATATTATCCGCCATATGTTACAACATAGATGAACCTTGAGGACGTGATGCTAAACGAAGGACAAAGACTGCATGATTCCACTTATGTGAGATATTTAAATAATCAAACTCCTAGAAGCAAGGAGCAGAACGTGATTGCCAGGGGCTGAGGGAGGGGAAACGTGGAGTGGCTATTAATGAGTACAAAGTTTCAGTTATGAAAAATGAGTACGTTCTAGAGATCTGTTGTTCGGCCTTAACACTTGTAGATAACAATACTGCATTGGACACTTAAAATGTGTTAAGAGGGTCCATCTCAAGAACACATGGACACATAGAAGGGAACAACACACACTGGGGCCTATCGGAGGGTGGAGGGTAGAGGCTGGAGGAGGGAGAGGATCAGGAAAAATAATTAATGGGTACAAGCTTAATACCTAGGTGATGAGATAATCCTTATAACAAACCCCCTGACACAGTTTATCTATGTAACAGACCTGCACATGTACCCTGAATTTAAAGCTAAAAAGGAAAAAATGTTAGATCTCGTGTTAACTGTTCTTATCACAATAAAAATGAATTTTTTAAAAAGAAAACTTCTCTGTGGTCAAGGCAGGAAAGAAGAAAAGTCGGCATTGTGCCTACATCGAGAGAGCACCAAAGTGCAGAAAAGCCAAACTCAAAACATATAACCACCGTCCAGGAAGTGGGAGAAAAAGAATCAGACTAGTGAGTTATTTTTAGATGCATTTGTCCTCACCACATAATGCAACTTTCAAACATGCTTCTATTTCTTCAAGTAGAGTGAGTCCCCAGACACCCCCGTTCACACACTGTGTGCCGCCTGTATCGGAGAAATATCTGCTTCTCACAGATAACCAAACCTCCTAATTAATAACACAAAGTCACAGGGGGAGCTCTCTAACTGAAACCGCAGTGGGGAACAGATAAGAAAAATATAGGAAGTGTGGGGTTATGGGTTGTTTTTTTTTCCCCTCTAATTCCCAAAGTCCTGCCAGTATTCTACTATGTCTTATGAATTCCAGAATAATGAAACATGACACAGTGTAACCCAATGTGAGGCGTCAACATGACATAAGCAAATGCAAAAGTATTCATGATCACCAAGCATGTCAGAAATACACGCGGAATTTTCTTCCTGCCACCTCTACGCGTGGGTGACAGGGTTTGGAGATTGGGGTCTGTGTGATAATGATGGCTGCAAATGAGAAGAACTGCCCCACCTTTGCGTGGGCACCTTCCTTGTCAGTGGCACTCAAGATGCTTCATAGAGTTCATAAAGCTAAGAACCAGGTAGTCACACTTGGAAAACAAGGGTCATTTCACCTGCCAGGGACCACACACGGACACAGTTCCACCTCCGTTTGCCAGCCGTTACCACCAAAGCCCCGTCATCAAGCTGGCCTCCTGAGCTAAAATTACAGCATGTGGAACTTTTCCAAGGAAATTACGTATTTAAGATTATAGAAATTTTCCTGAAAATGCTACTGTTTTCATTAGTGAATGGATATGTGTCTGGACTACTTGGTAAATGGTAGAAGAATCACATTGGCATTTGCCATCCCTCTACAGTTGTCTAAGTATTTTGCTTAGAAATAGTCCCTTTGGGCCAGGTGTGGTGGCTTACACCTGTAATCCCAACACTTTGGGAGGCCAAGGTAGGCAGATTGCCTGAGCCTAGGATTTTGAGATCAGCCTGGCCAACATGGTAAAACGCTGTCTCTTCTAAAAATACAAAAATTAGCTGGGTGTGGTAGCATGTGTCTGTAATCCCAGCTACTTAGGAGGCTGAGAGGCACAAGAATCACTTAAACCCAGGAGGCAGAGGTTGCAGTGAGTCGAGATTGCACCACCGCCTCGATGACAGAGCAAGACTCTGTCAAGGAAGGAAGGCAGGGAGGGAGGGAGGGGGAGAGAGAGAGAGAAAGAAAGAAGGAAAGGAAAAGGAAGGAAGGAAGGAAGGAAAGAAGGAAGGAAGGAAGGAAGGAAGGAAGGAAGGAAGGAAGGAAGGAAGGAAGGAAGGAAAAAGAAAAGAAAGAAGAAAGAAAGAAAGAGAAAGAAAAGAAAAGGAAGAAAACTACCTTGTGTGTTCAGATCCATCTTGTGCATGGGAAAACTAAGGCCCAGAGGAGGATGTGGCTTGGCAAGATGGCACAGCCTGTGACCAGCAGGGCCTGGACAGACAGACATCCTCTCACTCACTCAGGGCTCTGTTCATGGCACCAAGATGTCTCTCCAACTCAGCTCTCACCCATGCTGGTGGTTCAGACCCCCTCCCTCCCCCATCAGGTTATCATAGCCCTCAAGAGCTGCAGCTGAGCTTTTGAAGTATCACAATATTTATCTTGCTTAGATTCAGGGTATTGTTGAAACTCATCAGAAACAGCAATCTAGGGACCAAATAGAGAATTCCTTAAAGATTTAGTCCCTGCCAGAGAGAACCATTCCCTCATTCCAACACATCCCAAATTGCAATTTGCAACTCTCCATGTTTGAAGGCAATTCAAAGGCTTTATTCTTGGGGTCCTGAATGGAAACACCACTGGTCTGTCAGTGATGTCATCAGAAGCCATTGGGTCACCACAAAGAACCCTAGGTTGCTAAATTTTAGTTTTGTAGAGAAGCAATTTGGAAATGTTGGCAACAGAGAAAGTGCTTCAAAGTCAATACATCGCTGTTCATTATCAAAGAAGGTTTTCCAAAACTCACAGCTTCAAACAATGCCTTTCTCCAGCATGACTCTAAAGTGTAAGTCTTTGTCCACAAAAGGTGCACCCTATTCAACCCTCATAATAGCACATAGCTTGTGTCAGAAAAAGAAAAAGAAGAAGAAAGGGAAGGAGAGGCAGAAAGGAGGGAAGGAGGAAGGAGATGAAGATAGAGGAAGAGTGGAAGAGACAGAGAGAAAGGCAGAAAAGAGAAAAGAAAAAAGGGAAGAAATAATGAGAGGGACAGAAGAAGGGGAAATTGCCCCTAAAGGATGGCAATACTCATATTATACAAAGCTTTGGCTGGGTGTGGTGGCTTGCACCTGTAATCCCAGCACTTCAGGAGGCAGAGGCGGGTGAATCACGAGGTAAGAGATCAAGGCCATCGTGGCCAAAATGGTGAACCCCCTCTCTACTGAAAATACAAAAATTAGCTGGGAATGGTGGTGGGTGCCTGTAGTCCCAGCTACTCAGGAGGCTGAGACAGGAGAATCGCTTACACTCAGGAGGCAGAGGTTGCAGTGAGTTGAGATCATGCCACTGCACTCCAGACTGGCAACAGAGCGAGACTCCGTCTCAAAAATAAAACAAAATAAAGCTTCATAGTTTATAGACTGTTCACATGAGTCCCCTCACTTCATTCCATCTCTCCAGCAGCCCTGAGTGTTGGTTACATAATAATTTTGCCCACATTGTTCAAATGACAGTGGGGCTCCGAGAGATGGAGACCCAGCTAAGGGTTATCCAGCTGTGAACACCTCGACCTTTGCTGTGGATGTGACCCCATGGTCATCCTATAGGGTCCTTCCATTTCCGTGACTTTTGGAATTCAACACCTTTTTGTTTGAGGATGACATGTTCATCCCCTCAATGTATCATTAAATACAATATTTGTATTTTAATGCTGCTGATCTGGAAAGAAAATGGCATGTATGAAATGACCAGTTCCAGAGGTTTCTGCACACAGCCAGACAAGGAGCAGTGACCAGTCATGGGTAGGAACCCTTGGCCCTGTGTGCTCTTCCTTCAAAGTCCCTCCACTCTGAGCTCCTGCGACTGCAGCTCTCTGAAAGCCCACGCGAGGGTGAGTAGTGTACCCTGGGGGCGGCTCCCGATTCCCGGTCTCCAGGCTCTGAACCTCAGGTGCCTCCTCTTCAGGCAAAAGAGCCCTGGGTGGGTTGGAGCCTCGCTTTTGCCTTCGCCACCACCACCGCCCTGAGTGGCCTTCGTTTGTCTAAGGCCTGTGTCTTCTTCCTCCTGTGAGCTCACCTCCTGAGCCCTAAAATAAAGGTGGTTATGTTGAACAACCTTCTGCCATAGGTACTATTAACCTGATTTGCAGATGAAATAAACAAAATTCAAACCACTCGGCAGATTAGGGATTGACATGGAAGGATTTTCAAGGGGCCTTCAGTAACCCTTTTTACTATGCGACCTGCATTCAGTTCCTGTGGCTGCCATTATAGAGTAGCACAAACCAGGGTGGCTGAAGACAACAGAAATGCATTCTTTTATACGTCTAAAGGCTAAAAGACCAACATCAAGCTATCGGCACGGCCACAGTCCCTCCAAGGGTGCTAGGGCAGGATCCTTCCTATCTTCTTCCAGCTCCCGGTGGCTCCAGACATTCCTGGGCAGCCTCACACCAGTCTCTGACCCCATCTTCCCCAGGCTGTCTTCTCCCTGTGTGTCTCTGTGACTTCTCTTCTTATAAGGACACCAGTCATTGGATTTAGGGCTCGCCCTAAATCCAGGATTATTTCGTCTGCAGGTTCTTAGCTAATTACATCTGCTATAACCCTATTTCCAAGTAATGTCACATTCTGAGATTCTGGGTGGACGTGACTTGGGGTGGAGAGAATCCTATACAACCCATCACGCAACTCCCAGTTTTATTGTTTGTAAAAGACATTTTAAGTGGCTGAAAGAAGTAGTTTTAAAAACTGGGAAGCTCAACTACCGCCCAGAAAAATCCCTGTATGTAGACAATTGTCTTTACGGCCCAAATGCGTGGTAGGTAGATGCACTAGCCATTTGCCACCAATGCCCCTGGGAAGCCAAGAGCCACCCAGCCCTGTGGGGAGTCAAAACACCAGCCCATTTCCATGCAAATAGCATTATGGAGCCATTCAGCATCTGATTCCTTTCGATGAATCTGTGCTTGCCAAACACCACCCGGAATTTTTCCACGGGAGAGACTCTGCAAGGTATCAAACAAGATCTGACAATATATTCATCTTTAATCTGTGCAGCGCACCTTTACTTTGCAAGTCGTTTGCTTTGCATGGCATGATATGATTTCCGATAAATTCTCAAAATTTGCAGCCTCCATCTAGATGGAGGAAAAAAACCAGCAGGCAAAGAGGAGAGGAAGGGGCTGAAAGCAGCAGATTTGCTGAAGTCCGTGGAAGTCCAAAACATGCAAGAGTGAGGCCCAAAGTTGCTTTTCAGGAAAGGACCCGCATGCATTTGCACCAGGGTCTGCTACCCCTGTTTCTAAAAGGCATGCAATGTGGCTGAAATCAGGAAAGGCACACAGCTCATTCACTGCGCCTGGAATTAATGCCTTGAAATAGAAACACACACACACATACACACACACACACACAAACCCCCACTGGTGCCCTCTCTCACAAATGAGCATTTGTATGGAAAAATGTGACCCTTGCTGAAAACTGGATAGGGCATTCCTGAGTAGTTTAAATAAAACCCCCGCCTACTATTGCTATTAGTTTCTTACGGGGAAGATACAGCTTGTAAATCCAATATTCAGTTCCCAAATAAGCTTCAGGAGGAAAAAACTCATATTGCAACATTAGTGTCCAATTGATACAAACTTTGAAAAGTATATATAGATAGATAGATAGATTCACATATATATGTGCACATGCACGTGTGTGTGTGTATACAGATATATACATACATATTTTGGGGGTAATTCTAAATCCTCCACACCATACACCAATGTCACATTTTAATGTAATATCATGTCCAATGCATATTCATGAAATAGAATCTTGGCAGTGGCACAAGAAAAGTGGGATGAAGTGTGTGTGGCAGAGTGCGTCACGTTTCCAGGCCAGCGGATTTTTTGATTAAAGTCCCTTATCCGTTTTATCATGCATATCCACTCTCTGATTAAAGTGATCTGGGGCTGACACTCACAATGTCAGTATGCACTGAGACCCTTCACACAAAACATGGTTGGAATTTATATCCTTAAAAAAAAAAAGACCCAGTGCACCCAACAACAGAATGAAAACAGGGCAATGTTCATTTAAATAGAAGTCTACGTCGGATGGCTCTGTGAGTTGTCTGTTCCCTAGTTCAAAGAGATTTAACCCGGAATATCAATCAGTGTCCAACTTCAGATGCCTCATTTTATTTCTTTTTTTTTTCTAAGTTTTTTTTTTCTGATTTGTTGGACTTTTTATCAAATGTTTCCACTTGAGAAAAACATAGCCAGGAACTCTCCCACAGCAGCCTATAAATAATGAATTCCCCCAGACACTGGCCTCTCCAGCACTGTGAAAGTCAACATGCCCTACTTTTCCTGAGGCCCCGTACCACACAACTTTCCATCAGGTACTCCCAACCAAGCAGCTGGGAGGAGAGAGGAAGGGGGCACCAATACCACTGCCCATCTCGTGGTGGCAAAGGCCAAGCAAGCCTGAGGCCACAGACAGGGTGGAGCTGGGCACAAAAATCCCATGCCTCCCACTGGAGCTCCGTGTCCTCTTGGGCCAATGGCTGAGAAAAATGACGCATCTTTTGAAAGCCAATTGATGTCATAGAAAACAAGGAGCGGGAAGCTCTGCATGTGGCAAACGATGCATCTGGAGAGTCTGGGATGAGATGCTTTTGGAGAGCTAGTGAAGTGTGATCCAACGTCCTGGGTCACATTGCCGTTGACCAGCCAGGTGACCATGGGTCAGTCTTTCCATCCGTCCTCATCTCCAAATCTTCTGTCATGGAGATAAGCACATCAATCTGTGGGCCTCTAGCACAGTTCTGTCAAAATCACATCTGAGAAAGAGCTCATACCCAGGACAGATGTTCTCAGTGCAGAACCTGTGGGTATGACCCTCAGAGACAGTGAGATCTCCAGATGAGCACTGACAGTCCTGTTATCACACGTCTCTGTTTTCAATTCCAAGGAATCCATTCCTCTGGCCCTCTGAGCAGTTCCCATGAAGAGCCAGAAGGTTTTCCCCAGCAGCCAGCCCCTACCCCACCTCTACCCACACCCAAGCCGGGTGAGAAGCTACTCCCCCAGCCATTTCCATGTGCTCCTGTGATACCCTGCCACACCCCCCTCCAGAAGCCCCCTCCTCACCCTCAACAGGAAGAGGGTCAGCCGTTTTTTTATCAGGACCCCTGCTGGATTGAAAACCTGGGACTGTGCATGTTCGCTGCTTTTCCCCAGTACTCTATGCCGGGGTGGTACACAGTAGGTGGTCCATAGGCTCCATAAGTGAATGGATGAATGAAGCCAAGCCCTGTTGGTTGGGTACCCTTAGTGTGCCAGACCCCATGCTGGCCCTTCCCTCTCTCTATGTTACCCCAGCCTGACCCTGACACGCTGGAGTTGGCCTCATTAATTCTAGTTTGGAGAGTAGCAAAAGGAAGCTGAGAGGAGGGCAGCCACCCACAAACCCAGCAGAAAGGGGCAGAGCCAGGACCACGAGTGCACCTGGGGTGCCTGAGCTGTGGCTGCTCAGTAGCCCCTGAAACGCATTTGAAGCCTCTAATTCATGGAACTTCTCTGCGATAGCTAGAGCAGTGGTACCCAGACCTGTGGGTGTCACTGAGCAGCAAATTTTAAAATTAAAGATAGCTAGATAGATGATGATGATGAACAAGAAGAAGATAGAGATAGAGATAAAATAGAGATAGATAAGTAGATAGATAAGAGAGAGATACATGAATGGATAGATTAGAATTAGATAGATAGATAGATAGGGCTGGGCATGATGGTGCATGCCCATAATCCCAGCACTTTGGGAAGCTGAGATAGATAGGCAGATAGAAAGATAGATAGGTAGGTAGATAATTGATAGACAAATAGAAGAAAGAAAAAGAAAGAAGGAAATAAAGAGAGAAAGAAAGAAAAGAAAGAGAGAAAGAAATAAAGAAAGAGAAAGAAAGAAAGAAGAAAGAAAGAAAGAAAGAAAGAAAGAAAGAAAGAAAGAAAGAAAGAAGGAAAGAAGGAAAGAAAGAAAGAAAAAGAAAGAAAGGAAGAAAGAAAGGAAGATGATAGATAGAGCCAGGCATGATGGCTCATGCTGCAATCCCAGCACTATGTGAGGCTGAGATAGATGATAGATAGATAGATAGATAGATAGATAGATAGATAGATAGATAGATGTTTAGATACATAATACATAGGGCTGAGCATGATGGCTTATGTCTTTAATCCCAGTACTTTGGGAAGCTGAGATAGATAGGCAGGTAGGTAGACAGATGATAGGTAGGTAGGTAGATAGATAGATAGATAGATAGATAGATAGATAGATAGATAGATGATAGAGATAAAATAGAAATAGATAGGTAGATAAGATAGAGGTAAGTAGATAGATAGATGAGAGAGAGAGATGGATAGATAGATAGACAGACAGATAGATAGATGATAGATAGGGCTGGGCATGATGGCTCATGCCTATAATCCCAGCACTTTGGAAGGCTGAAATAGATAGATAGATAGATAGATAGATAGATAGATAGATAGATAGACAGATAGATAGATAGATAAGGCCAGGCATGATGACTCATGCCTTTAATCCCAGTGCTTTTGGAGGCCAAGATAGATAGGCAGGCAGGTAGATAGATGATTGATAGATAGATGATAGATAGATAGATAGATAGATAGATAGATAGATAGATAGATAGAATTGACATAGACCTGTCAGCTTTTATTTGGCCAAAACTTAAAAACAAAACCCAAGTACTACATATTATCATTCTCCTTTCATAAAATAGATAACTTTTCACAGCAAAATTCTACAACAAGCACAAACATGTCTCAGACTAAAGGATAGCTCTTTAAAAGAAAGACGTTGGGCCTGTTGACGTTCCTCATTTGCAGCTGACCTGAGGAAGCACCCCACAGCCAGCCCTGGCCCTGGACGGTCACGGGGGACGATGCTCCAAGCCTTGTTGGTCATTTTGCTGTTCAGGATATCTGTGTTGCATGGGCCTAGGCTGAAGGTAGAGTTTTTCCTCTAAGATCAAAGCTGAGATGGGGCAGTGCCAGCTGCACAGCCAGGGCCACTCGTCTGCTGGCACAGATCTCTGCCCATTGGCTGTGTGGTCCTGGACAAGTTATTTGCTTGCCTATGCACCACTGAGTTTCCCTATCAGGAAAAACAGGGTAAAGGATCCCCTGGTCAGGCTGCTGTGAGATCACATACATGGAGCCCAGGCTCTGCCTGTGAGCACACAGTTTGCTTTCGAGAATAACCCACAAGCAGCCAGGTGCAGTGGCTCATGCCCATAATCCCAGCACTTTAGGAGGCTGAAGCAAGCAGATCACTTGAGGTCAGAAGTTCAAGACCAGCCTGGTCAACATGCTGAAACCCCGTCTCTACCAAAAATATAAAAAATTAGCTGGGTGTAGTGACTCACGCCTGTAATCTCAGCTACTTGAGAGGCTGAGGCAGAAGAATCACTTGAACCCAGGAGGCGGAGCTTGCAGTGAGCCGAGATCGCACCACTGCACTCCAGCCTCGGTGACAGAAGGCAACTCTGTCTCAAAAATAAATAAATAAATAAATAAATAAATAAATAAATAACCTTCCCCTACCCGCCCCCCACACACACCCTGCAAAACTCACTGCTCCCTAGTCCCAGAGAGGACAGACATCCCCAGGCAGGGGGCAGCAGTCATACATTGAGTTCCAAAGCCAAGGCTGGCCTCTAGCAAATCAATCAATCAATCAATCAATCTATCTATCTATCTATCTATCTCTATCTATCTATCTATCACATTTATCTATCTGTCTATTTACCTATCTGTCTATGTATCTATTAACCTTCTATCCATGGAGCTATTTGTCTTATCTATCTACCTATCTCTATCTTCTCTGGGAAGCAAAATGAGGCTCCCCAGAAATGCTTTATACAGAATGAGAATCTTCTCTCAGTGATCTCACTTCTGACTTCCCAATGAGCAAAGCCAGGACAGTCCTTCCCTATTCTCATTCTGGAAAGATATACAAATAACCCCTTTGTTGGGAGGAGATTCCTGCCCACATCACCGGTGCAAGCACTTGGTGGAGGCTCCCGAGAGGTCCATGCATAAGAACCTGGAAAGGTCAGCTCTATCAACCCTGGTTTACAGATGACAAAGCAGAGTTTCTGAATGATGCAGTGACTTGACAGAGCAAACTGGAGCTGGAAGAAGACAGGATTCATCCCCAAGCCTCTATGACACCAATAACTCTATATTCAAGAAATAATTGTCCCTTTCTCCCTTGCATGCCCCTTTCTACTACTATATAGTAGTGCCTAATGGACGGATGGGAAAGGAGGGAGGAAGGGAGGGAGAGAGGGAGGGAGGGAGGGAGGGAAACTAGGGAGGGAGAGAGGGAGGGGCATTCTTGTTTCCTTAAAGTTAAAACTGGGAGAAACCAAATGCATGTCACCTGAGAGTTTGGATACACAGAGAAAGTGAGGAGAGGTGTCCCCTGAGAGTCCCTGCCCCTCAGCATTTGTGTCCTAGCCATCCAAAGGCAGAGACAGAAAAGAAACGGAACAGGTGATGTTTCAGAGGACACTGGGATTCTGTCTTTTGTCCTTTACAGACTAACACTTAGTTTCAAGATTCAGAAACTGTCCTGATATTTTAATCCTTTTCTAATTTGATCTCCTCTCCTTCCCACACTGACTCAGAACCCCGCTGAGATCGTCTTTTGTGTCCTCCAACTTTAACCTTGGATTAAACTCCGTCCTTCTGAAATTAGCTCCATCCTTCTGAAATGGGGAGAGAAAAAAAAGAGAAAGAAGAAAGAGGAAGAGGAGGAAAGAAGAAAGAAGGGAAAGAAGGGAGGGAGGGAGGAAGGAAGGAGGGGAGGGAGGGAGGGAGAGAGGGAGGGAGGTAGGCAAATGAATGGATGGAAAGGAAGGGAGGGGGAAAGGAAGGAAGGAAGGGAGGGAGGAAGGAAGGAAAGAAGGAAGGAAGGGAGGGAGGAAGGAAAGAAGGAAG
>CAUYLG010020187.1:0-52553 GCA_963573385.1 Cacajao melanocephalus | reverse complement strand
GTTCATTGTGGCACTGTTTACAATAGCAAAGACTTGGAGCCAACCCAAATGCCCATCAACAATAGACTGGACAAAGAAAATGTGGCACATATACACTATGGAATACTATGCAGCTATAAAAAAATGATGAGTTTATGTCCTTTGTAGGGACATGGATGAATCTGAAAACCATTCTCAGCAAACTGACACGGGAGCAGAAAATCAAACACCACATGTTCTCACTCATAGGTGGGTGTTGAACAATGAGAACATGTAGATAAGTATTTAAAATAATTAATTAGGAATAATTGTAACCAAGAAGGTGAAAGTCTCATACACTGAAAACTACAAATTACTGATGAAAGAAGTTAAAGGAGACACATATAAACAGAAGACATCTCTTGTTTATATATTGGAAGACTTAATACTGTTAAAATATCCATACTACCCAAAGCTTTCTACAGATTTAATGATATCTTCATTGAATCCCAATGGCATTTATAACAGAGATAGAAAAAAATCCTGAAATTTATATGAAACTAGAAAAGATACAAACTATACAAAGCAATATTGAGAAAGAAGAGCAAAGCTGGAGTCATCATACTTCCTGATTTCAATGTGTATTATAAAGCTACAGTAATTAAACAGTATAGTGCTGGCATAAAGACAGACACAAACTATTGGAACAGAATAGATAGCCCAGAATACAGTCAACTGATTTTTGAAGTGGTTGCCAAGAATATACAATGGGGATACAATAGTCTCCTCAGCAAATGGAGTTGGGAAAAGCTGGATATTCACACAAAGGAATGACATTGGATTCTTAACTATACTATACAGAAAAGCAAACTTAAGATGGATCAAAGTCTTAAACATAAGACCTGAAACTAAATCTCCTAGAAGAAAACATAGGAGAAAAGTTCCTTGGTCTTGGCAAAGGTTTCCTGGATTTGGTACCAGGCACAGGAAAGAGCAGCAAAATAAACAAGAGAAATTACATCAAATTATAAAACTTCTGCACACCAAGGGAAGCAACACAATTGGAAAAGACAACCTGTGAAATAAAAAATAAAACTTGCAAGCCATATATAAGGGATTGATTTTTAAAATACATAAGGAACTTGTAAAGCTCAATTGCAAAACCCAAATGAACTGATTAATAAAGAAATGGGCAAGTCACTGAGATATTTAATTAAAGAAGACACACAAGTGGCCAACAGGTACATGAAAAGATGCTCAGTATCATTCATTATGAGGGAGATTGAAATGAAAAACTGTGAGAATTTGCTTCCTACTTGTTAAGATGTCTATTGTCAAAAAAACGAAAGGTAAGTGTTGGAGAAAATACAGAGAATTTAGAAATCTTAAGCACCGTTGGTGGGAATGTAAAATAGTGCAGCAGACATGGAAAACAATATAGAATTTCCTCAAAAAATTAAAAATAGAACTACCATATGATGCAGCTATTCCACTTCTTGGTATACATCTAAAATAACTGAAATCAGGATCTTAAAGAGATATATCTGCACCCTCATGTTCATTGCCGTGTTACTCATAATAGCCAAGATATGGAAACAGCATATGTTCATTAACAGATACATGGATTAAAAAGTGTGATATAGACATACAATGGAATATGATTCAACCTCAGAAAAGAAGAAAATTCTGACATTTGAGACAACATGGATTAATCTGGGGGACATTCTAATGTCCAGAAATAATCCAGTCACAGAAGAATCCAGTCACAAATGCTACATAATTCCATTGATATGAGGTATCTAAAATAGTTAAACTTATACATTCAGAGAATACCATTGTGGTTACCAGGGGCTGAGAATGTAAGAAATGAGAAATTTTTGTTCAATAAGTATAAAGTTAAACTTCTGTTAAGTGTCCTTATCATAAACGGCAAAACAAACAAAAAACAACAAAGGGACGCAAGAAAACTTCTGAAGGTGCTGAATATATCAATTGCGGTGATGGTATCATAGGTATTTGCATATGTCTATATTCATCAAATTGTACACACTAAATATGTGCAGTTCTTTATATATCAACTATAATTTAATATAGCTGTTAAACATTTATTTACAACTGATTTTTTCTAGTTGTTTTTTAGTCAGATTTCAAGACCAAATCCTACAAGTTCACTAAAAGTTCTCCATGCCAAGTATCTGTAACTCATTTTCGATGAAAAACTGCAATATTCTCAACCAATTAAATGACCCTCTCTGAGTTTCATAATGTAATATAGATTCCTGATTTTATTCTTTTTTGAGATCTCAGTTTTATTATGGACAAAGTATTTGTGTATTATCATTATTACCCATAAATACGAATATGTGTGTCTCCTTTATGTTAGCTCTTAAAACTATGTATTTCATGAACTATAATATTAAGAAATATAATTCCTAATTATATTTCAATAGCTTCAAATAATAAAATCTATTGCAACCACATAAACAGAAAAAATTCCATTTTCTAGCTAATGATATTCACAATAACACTTTTCATCTACCTGTGTCATATGCCACATTGAGGGAAGAGGTGGGGAGAGGGGCCTAAGAGAATTAAAACACAGTCAAATATTGTTTGAATGGCTTTAGTAACTGCTTAAGTATTTGCATAATTACAAAGTTTGAGGGAGGATGATACAATTACTTAACAGGTACAATATACATTATTTGAGTGATGGAGGTCCTAAAGCCTAACTTCACAATTTATGTTATAATACAATTACACTGGCATCCTATACACGTATACAAATACAATAAAAGCAGATGCATTCAGTTCTTATATTTGAATGAGTGAATAAAATATTCAATTTCCTTAAGGTATTAGATCAAAATACTTTTTGATGACTTAATAATGTTTTTTGAAAGGTAGGGTGGTGATTGTGGTCTTAGAGAAGCAAAGGCATATTCATGTATTTAAAATCATGAGTAAATCCGATGAAAGTTTTTTATTCAAAGAAACAATGGATGGTAGTTGCTTCTGTTTGGAAAAAGTTGAATTCCATGAATGGAAATATTTGAAATGAGAAGTCTTACCTCTGTCCTATTTAATTTGTGTGATCATTTTGAATGTATAAATTCCAACTGAACTTTCTATACATTTTAGTCATATAAGTCATTTAAAAATTATCCTAAAATATGAAATTTCTATAATATTTCCTCTAAAGATTGTTTTTAGCTTAAAAAAATCAGTATCTTTGAAGAAACAATGGCAATATATTTTTTAAAACTATTAAGGTGTTTATTAACAACATTTTCAACTGTGTACAGTATTCTCTTTTCAGCAAAGTCATAAGCTTTCTCTGGTCTTCTGAATATTACCATTCTATTGCAATATTTCTTAATGTCTACCACATATCTTCAGCATTATTGAACTATAAACTTTACATTCATTGATATCTGTGAGCTAAATGAAGACAGTTTATATAGCTACCCCTTGTACCAAATTTTCCAGGACAAATGCCATGATTTCACATAATTATCTGCAATGCACTGAATATAATACTAAAATGGATTTGATTTTTTAACATTTGAAGCTCTTTTAAATAAATACCTGACAAATTTAGGGAAAAATGTGTGTGCATATGCATGTATTTTAACCTATACATCATAATTTTTGGTTTACAATGAATAATCACTGCAAGAACCTCTCATGTTAGCAAGATTTCCATTTCAATTACAATTCTTACATTCCTGTAGCATATTTTTTGTTTCTTTTTCTATAATACATTTTATTGTATTTTTAATATTATGGAAACCTTCATTTGCTTTGTAGAAATTTAGAAAATACAGATAATCTCCTGCAAAAAAAAACGAGAATAATTATAAGTTATCTCACCATCCATAGTGAATTTTAATCTTGGTTTAGTTTCCTTAAACTCTTAAACACTTAATTTTGACCTTCTATTTATTTCCCATTGTCCCTGTGGTTGATGTTGGCTCCTTTCTACTTGTCCTTTATCTGACAATGTAATTTTTATCACTCAACTCTATTTCTTTAATCCTCCTGTTATTATGTCCTTCAGCTGGTTTTCAAAAGGCAATGTATATTTTTCACTCTTCCTGAACGGCTGAAAACCTTTCACTTTTCTGAGCCTGTTTCCCACAATAAGCAGAGGAACCTTGTCTCAAAACCAACTCCAGTCAATTTTCTGTGAAACCATTCTGCATACACTCCACTTGGACACAAATGATTTTCTTGGAACTTGAAGTAGAGACTCTCATTTCACTCTCAACATTCAACTGGGCTTTGATTATAGAAACCTGGCCTCCACTGGAGGACAAAGACTTCTCACTGCCACACACATTAAGTGATTTTCACTCCTCCCTGAGATTAAGCTTAGCATTACCCTGGCAAGTGGTAGTGCTGTTCTTCAGTCCCTGAATAGCACTTTTCCTTGAAAGACCCATGCTGGTTCCCTGCATGCATTCCCTGGCTCAAAACACTATGTTATTGATTAGTTTGTACCATTCAAAGGTTTAAATCGTGTTTTATAACCCATATTGCAAAGAAATAGCACAAAATCAGACATAGTTTATATACTGTTCAAAACCATAAAGAAACACAAAGACATTTATTCCAGAGTCTCATAAAGGCCATTAACATGTGTATGTGTTTACTTAACACATGTAAATTACATATTAAGTGATTTTTCTTTCATTGGAAATTTCGTGGTAGAAATCTCAAGTTAAGAAGAGGCAGTATAGGTTAATTCAGTTTTTAAAGTGTTGAAAAAAATTATACTATTTAGGTTTGCAAAGCATTTTAAAAGTCATTTTCATTCATTTGTAATCCTGCAAGAGTCTTTTGGTCTCTTTGATGAAGCCAATTTGAGAAGCCATAGGTGAAAAGCAGAACAACAGCTAAAGCCAGCCACTTGGAAGTCATTGTTGGATTTTCATTCAGTGTTATCACGTCAGAATGAATTAAATAAGCAAAGGATTAGGGAACTTGGAACAATTTCTGCCCTGGTTCTAGTACTAATCAGGTGAAAAATATGGTTGAGTTTCAACATTACTGTACCTCAGCTTCTCCTATTATATACTGAGTGAGATTGACCAAGTGATCTCCAAATTTTCTTCCAGCCTTAGAACCCTATGAACCGGTGTTTTAGTTCCTATTGTCCAGGAAACTGCTTGCAGACAAGTGATTATTATAAATTTTAATTTCAGCTAGAAAGAAAAGGTTTTATGGGATATGAGGTAATAATTTCATGGGTCCTACCAACCTCAGAGTATTTTTACAATTTTCTGTGTCCCTACCCATATCTCATCTTGGATTGTACTCCCATAGTTTCTACATGTTGTGAGAGGAACCCCATGGGAGATAATCACATCATGACGGCATTTTTTTCCCCCATGCTCTTCTTGTGGTAGTGAATAAGTCTCATGAGATCTGATGGTTTTTATAGAGGTTTCCACTTTGCCTCTTTTTCATTCTCTCTTGTCGCTGTCATGTAAGAAGTGGCTTTCACCTTCCACCATGATTGTGAGGCTTCCCCTGCCATGTGGAACTGTCAGCCCATTAAACCTATTTTTCTTCCCAAATCTTGGGTGTGTCTTTATCAGCATTGTGAAAATGGACTAATACAGTAAATTGGTACCAATATAGTGGGTGCTGCTGAAGAAGTACCCAAAACTGTGGAAGCAGCTTTGGAACTAGGTAACAGGCAGAGACTGGAATAGTTTGGAGGGCTCAGAAGTAGACAGGAAAATGTGGTAAGTTTGGAACTCCCTAGAGACTCGTTGAATGGCTTTAACCAAAATGCTGATAGTGATATGAACAATGAAATCCAGCCTGAGATGGTCTCAGATAGAAATAAGGAACTTATTGGGAACTGGAGCAAGGATGACTTTTGTTATGTTTTAGCAAAGAGACTGGCACCATTTTGCCCTTGCCCTAAAGATTTGTGGAACTTTGAACTTGAGAGCAATGATTTAAGTTACCTGGCAGAAGAACTTTCTAAGCAGAAAAGCATTCAAGATGTGACTTGGGTGCCATTAAATGCATTCGGTTTTAAAAAGAAACAGAGCATAAAAGTTTGAAAAATTTGCAGCCTGACAATGCAATAGAAAAGAAAAATCCCATTTTCTGAGGGGAAACTCAAGCCTACTGCAGAAATTTGCATGAGTAATGAGGAGCCAAATGTGAATCACTAAGACAATGGGGAAAATGTCTCCAGGGGATGCCAGAGACTTTTGCAGCAGTCACTCCTATCACAGGCCTGGATGTTTAGGAGGAAAAAATGGTCCCTCTGCTGTATGCAGTCTAGGGATTTGGTGCCCTGTGTCCCAGCTGCTCCAGCTGTGACTAAAAGGGGCCAAGGTACAGCTCAGGCTGTTGCTTCAGAGGGTGGCAGCCCTAGCCTTGGTAGCTTCCATAGGGTGTTGAGCCTGTGAGAACAGGGAAGTCAAGAATTGGGGTTTGGGAACAACTGCCTAGATTTCAGAGGATGTATGGAAATGCCTGGATGCCAAGGCAGAAGGTTGCTGCAGGGATGAGGCTCTCATGGAGAACTTCTGCTAGCACAGTGCGGAAGGGAAATGCGGGGTCATAGCCCCCACACAGAATCTCTACTGGGGCACCACATAGTGTACCTATGAGAAGAGGGCCACCATCCCCCAGACTCCAGAATGTTAGCTCCACTGACAACTTGCACCATGCGCCTGGAAAAGCCACAGACACTTGACGCCAGTCTCTGAAAGCAGTCAGAAAGGGGGATATACCCTGCAAAGCCCCTGTGGTGGAGATGCTCAAGGCCATGGGAACACACCTCTTGCATCAGCATGACCTGGATGTGAGACATTGAGTCAAAGGGGATCATTTTAAAGCTTTAAGATTCGACTGCCCCACTGGATTTCAGACTTGCATAGAGGCTGTAGCTCCTTTTTTGGCCAATTTCTCCCATTTGGAATGGCTGTATTTATGCAATGCCTATACCCTCCTTGTAACAAGGAAGTAACTAACTTGCTTTTTGATATTACAGACTCATAGATAGATGGGATTTGCCTTGTCTCAGATAAGACTTTGAACTGTGGGGTTCTGTGTTAATGCTGAAATGAGTTAAGACTTGGGGGACAGTTGGGAAGGCATGATTGGTTTTGAAATGTGAGAGCACAATATTTGGAAGGGTCAGGGATGGAATGATATGGTTTAGCTCTATGTCCCCACCCAAATCCCATCTTGAAGGGTACTCTCATAATTCCCACATGTTGTGGGAGAAACCCAGTGGGAGATAATTGAATCACGGGATGGTTCCCCCCATACTTTTCTTGTAGTAGTGAATAAGTCTAACAAGATCTGATTGTTTCATAAGAGGTTTCTGCTTACACTTCTTTCTTGTTCTCTATTGTCCCCACCATGTAAGAAGTACCTTTCACCTTCCACCATGATTGTGAGGCTGCTCCAGCCACATGGAACTGTGACTTCATGAAACCTATTTTTCTTCTCATTCTCAGATATGTCTATCAGCAGTGTAAGAACGGATTAATACACTACTTACATAATGTAATGGGATAAAGTATTAAAGATGTATATGTGTTTATTGTGTGTGTGTGTTTGTTATTCTGACTTCTGACATATACCTTACTGCATTACATAAAACTGTTTACCTAGTGTTATATTTAATTTGCTTAGGTCTTATCATCTGTACTACTTTGTTATTCCAAGGCATTGATCAGTTTCTTGAGTTAGAGGTAATATGGTCAGTTTAGTTTAGTTATCTGTAAAAATCCCACTGTCTCAACTCTTGTAGGTCTTTCAGACTCAAGTTTAATGCCAAACTTGGGTTGCAGTCAGCCTATATGCTGACCATCATCAAAGATCATGTTATTAACCTGGGCATTGCTGTGGAGCAAATTTAAGGCTGAATTTGATAAAACTACAATTGTTTGCCCCTTCTCCAGTCTCAGGGCATGTTTCTTTATTAATTTTTTTTTTAAATAGTTCTAGTAACCTATTAATGAAATACAATAAAATGCATATTTAAAGTATACAACTTAATAAGTTTTGACATATATATAAACCCACTGAACCTTCACCTTAATCAAGATACTATTACTTATTGATCCTGACAAATCTTAAGGGAATTCCTCTCTCCATGTTCCCAGCTGGATAATTGTCTCCCTTGAGAGAGAGACTAAGTTGTGCTGTGGTATTACAAAACCCTAAAGCTCAGTGGTTCATTTTTTGCTCACACTATGTCTATTTTGGGAGGCTGGGCACTATTCTGCATTCTTATTATTCTCATTTTGGGACGTAAGATATCAACACAGAAACTCTCTGGAACATTGGAAGTAACAATGGAAGGGAAAAAAAGAAGAAAATGTGGAAAATAAGCACTGACTTTTAAAATTTCCACCTTCCACCTGCAAATAAAAACCATCTATAGTGCTCACATTTCATTGCCAAAGAAATCATAAAAGTACAACTGAATTCAATGCAATAGAGAAATACAATCTCACCAATGTTTCCAGAGAGAGAAAGAACAAAATATTTATGTAAAACCCCATTGTCTACCTACAACTGTATTTTAATAGCTCATACTTTAGGAAATATAAAACAAAAAGGAGATAGCTTCTTGCTCTGAATGTCTCCATTTGGCCTCTAATTTATTTATTTACTTTTTCAACTTTTATTTTAGATTCAGGAAGTACATGTGCAAATTTATTACAAAGGTCTATTATGTGATGCTGAAATTTGATGTACGAATAGATCTGTCACCCAGGTAGTAAGCATAGCACCAAAGAGATAATTTTTCAACTCTTATTGCCCTTTCTCCCCCTGCTCTTGTATTCCCATTTCTATTTTTTTCCCGTATTTATGTCCATGTGTACACAATGTACAGCAAAAACATGCAGTATTTGGTTTGCTGTTTCTATTTCAGTTTGCTTGGTATAATGGTTTCCAGCAGCACTCATGTTGCTGTAAAGGGACATGATTTCCTTCTTTTTATGGCTGCATAGTATTCAATGATATTTATGTACCACATTCTCTTGATCCAATCCTCTGTTGATGGAAACCTAGTTTGATTCCACATCTTTGCTCTTGTGAATAACACTGTGATGAACATAAGTATGCATATGTCCTTTTGGTAGAACGATTTATTTTCATTTCAGTATCTAACCAGTAATAGAATGACTGGGTGGAATGGTAGTTTCTCTTTGAGAAACATCTGAACTACTATCCACAGTGGCTGAACTAAAATTTACATTTCAACCAACGGGGTATAAGTGTTCCTTTTCTCTATAGCCTTGTCAACATCTGTAATTTTTTAACTTTTTAACAAGAGCCATCTTGACTGGTGTGATATGGCATTATAGTTTTGATTTGCATTTCTCTGATGATTAGTGATAATGAATATTTTTCATGTTTTTTGGCCACTATATGCCTTCTTTTGAGAAATATCTGTTCATGTCCTTTACCTATTTTTAATGGGGTTATTCGTATTTTTGCTTGTTGATTTGTTGAAGTTCCTTATAGATTCTGGACATTAGAACTTTGTTGGATGCAGTTTGTGGATATTTTCTTCCTTCTGTAGGTTGCTTATGTTCTTGAAAGTTTCTCTTGCTGTGAAAACCCCTTTAATTTGTTCCCACTTGTCAATTTTTGTTTCTGTTGCCATTGTTTTTGAGAACTTAGCCATGAATTCTTTCCCACGATTGATATTAAGAAGGGTATTTTCTAGGCTTTCTTCTAGAATTTTTATAGCCTAAGGTCTTACATTTAAGCCTTTAATTCATCTTGAGTTAATGTTTGTATATGGTATAAAGAAGGAGTACAGCTTTAATCTTCTGCATATGGCTACCCAGTTGCCCAGCATCATTTATTGAATAGGCAGTTTTTTCCACATTGCCTATTTTCATCAACTTTGTCAAAGTTCAGATAATTGGAGGTGTGTGGCTTTATTTCTGGGTTTCCTATTCTGTGGTATTGACCTACATGTCTGTTTGTGTACCAGTACCATGCTGCTTTGGTTTTTTTAGCCTTATAGTATAGTTTGAAGTCAGCTAATGTGATGTCTCTAGCTTTGTTCTTTTTGCTTAGGTTTGCTTTGGCTATTTGGGCTCTTTTTTGGTTCCCTGTGAATTTTGTGATAGTTTTTTTCCAGTTCTGTGAAAATTGACGTTGGTAGTTTGATAGAAATGGGATTGAATCTGTAGATTGCTTTGGCAGTATGGTCATTTTAATAACATGGACTATTCTGATCCATTATCATAAACTGTTTAATCATAAAATAAATGTTTTTCTATTTCTTTGTGTCATCTATGATTGCTTTCAGAAGTGTTTTATAGTACTCCTTTTAGAAATCTTTCACCTCCGTGGTTACAGGTACTTCTTGGTATTTTATTCTTTTTCTGGCTTTAGTTAATGGGATTGCATTCTTCATTTGGCTCTCAGATTGAACATATTGGTGTATAAAAATGCTACTGATTTTTGTGCATTAATTTTTGTATCCTCAAACTTTATTGAAGTTGCTTATCGGTTCTATCAATAGAAACCTTTTAGCAGTTTTTAGAGTTTTCTTTACATAGAATCATATTTTCAGAAAAGAGAGATTCTTAGATATATTTTTTCTATTTGGATGCCTTTTATTTATTTCTTTTGCCTGATTACTTGCCTAGGTCTTACAGTACTGTGTTAAATAGGAGTGGTGAAAGTAGACATTCTTGTCATTCTCCAGTTATCAAGTGGAATGGTTTGAACTTTTACCCATTCAATATGATGTTGGCTGTGGGTTAGACATAGACGGCATTTGTTATTTTGAGGTGTGCTTTCAATGTCTTGAGAGTTTCTTGAAGGCCTTTATCATGAAGAAATGTTGAATTTTATAGCATCCTTTTCTGCATCTATTGAGATGATGGTGTGGATTTGATTTTAATTGTTTGTTATGAATCACGTTTATTGATTTGCACATGTTGAGCCAACATTGTACTCCAAGAAGAAAGCAGAATTGATGATATGAAAATAGCTATTGATGGGCTCCTGAATTTGGTTTGCTAGTATTTTGTTAAGACTTTTTGTATCTAGGCTTATAAAGGATATTAGCCTAAAGTTTTCTTTTTCGTTGTGTCTCTACCAGATTTTGGAATGAGGAAAATGCTTGCTTCATAGAATGAGTCAGAGAAGAGTCCCTCCTCCTCAATTTTTTGGAATAGTTTCAGCAGGGTTAGAACCAGCTCTTTTAAAAATATCTGGTAAACTTGGTTGTGAATTCATGTAGTCTGGGGCATTGTATAATTGGTAGGTTTTTATCACTGATTCAGTTTCTGTTATTGATCTGTTTTGGTTTTCAATTTTTTTCCTGGTTAAATCTTAGGAGGTTGCATGGTTCCAGGAATTTATCTATTTCCTCTAGATTTCCTAATCTGTGTGTATAGAGATGCTCATAATAGTCTCTGAGGATCTTTTGTATCTATGTGGGATTATGTGTAGTGTCATTTTATTCATTTTGGATTGTGCTTATTTGGATCTTCTCTCTTTTTTTGTTAATCTAGCTAGAAGCCTATCAATCTTGTTTATAGTTACAAGGAACCAATTTTTCATTTATGATATTTTCTACAGATTTTCAAGTCTCAGTTTTGTTCACTTCTATTCTGATTTTGGTTATTTCTTTTCTTCTGCTAGCTTTGGGATGGTTAGTTTGTTCTTGTTTTGTTTTCATTTTAGTGGTATTTGTAGGTACTTATTTATTTTTATTATACTTTAAGTTCTGGAGTACATGGGCAGATCCTGCAGGACTGCCACATAGTTATACACATGCCATGGTGGTCTGCTGCCTCCATCCCCCCATCACCTACATCAGGCATTTCTTTCAATGTTATCCCTCCCGAACCTTCCTACCCCCTGCTATCCCTCCCCTAACCACCCCCTCCACCCTGTAACACACCCCAATGTGGGATGTACCCCTTCCTGTGTCCATGTGTTTTCATTGTTCAGCACTCACTTACGAGTGAGAACATGCAGTGTTTGGTTTTCTGTTCTTGGGTCAGTTTGCTGAGAATTATATTTTCCAGATTCATCCATGTCCCTACAAAGGACATGAACTCATCTTTTTTATGGCTGCATAGTATTCTATGGTGTATATGTGCCACATTTTCTTTATCCAATCTATCGTTGATGAGCATTTGGTTTGGTTCCAGGTCTTTGCTATTGTAAATACTGTTGCAATGAACATACATGTGCTTCTGTCTTTATAACAGAACAACTTATAATCCTTTCGGTATATACCCGGTAATGGGATTTCTGGGTCAAATGGTATTTCTATTTCTAGATCCTTGAGGAATCACCACAGTGTCTTCCACAGTAGTTGAGCTAATTTACATTCCCACCAACAGTGTAAAAGCGTTCCTACTTCTCCACATCCTCTCCAGCATCTGTTGTCTCCATATTTTTTAATCGCCATTCTAACTGGAATGAGATGGTATCTCAATGTGGTCTTGATTTGCATTTCTCTAATGACCAGTGATGATGAGCAGTTTTTCATATGTTTGTTGGCCACAAAAATGTCTTCTTTTGAAAAGTGTCTGATAATATACTTCACTCACTTTTGAATAGGGTTGTTTGTTTTTTTCTTTTAAATCTGTTTTAGCTCTTTGTAGACTCTGGATATTAGCCCTTTGTCAGATGGGTAGATTGCAATAATTATTTCTCATTCTATTGGTTGCCGGTTCACTATAATGATTGTTTCTTTTACTATGCAGAAGCTCTGGAGTTTAATTAGATCCCATTTGTCTATTTTGGCTTTTGTTGCCATTTCTTTTAGTGTTTTAGTCATGAAGTCCTTACCTATGCCTGTGTCCTGAATGATATTGCCTGGGTTTTCTTCTAGGGTTTTTATGGTGCTAGGTCTTTTGTTTAAATCTTTAATTCATCTGGTGTTAATTTTTGTGTAAGGTGAAAGGAAAGGGTCCAGTTTCAGCTTTCTGCACATGGCTAGCCAGTTTTCCCAACACCATTAATTAAACAAGGAATCCTTTTCCCATTGCTTGTTTTTGTCAGGTTTGTCAAAGATCAGTTGGTTATAGATGTGTGGTGTTACTTCCAAGGCCTCTGTTCTCTTCCATTGGTCTATATCTCTGTTTTGGTACCAGTACTGTACTGTTTTGATTACTGTAGCCTTGCAGTATAGTTTGAAGTCAGGTAGCATGATGCCTCCAACTTTGTTCTTTCTGCATAGGATTGTCTTGTCTATGTGGGCTCTTTTTTGGTTCCATATGAAGTTTAAGGTGGTTTTTTCCAGTTCTGTGAAGAAGGTCAATGGTAGCTTGATGGGGATATCATTGAATCTATAAATTACATTGGTCAGTATGGCCATTTCCATGATATTGATTCTTCCTAACTATGAGCATGGAATGTTTTTCCATTTGTTTGTGTTCTCTCTTATTTCATTGAGCAGTTGTTTGTAGTTCTTGAAGAGGTCCTTCACATCCTTTGTTAGCTGTATTCCTAGGTATTTTATTCTCTTTGTAGCAATTGTGAATGGCAGTTTACTCATGATTTGGCTCTCTGTTAGTCTGTTATTGGTGTATAGGAATGCTTGTGATTTTTCACATTGATTTTTTACCCTGAGACTTTGCTGAAGTTGCTTATCATCTTAAGGAGATTTTGGGCTGAGATGTTGGGGTCTTCTAAATATACGATCATATTGTTTGCAAATAAGGACAATTTGACTTCCTCTATTCCTGACTGAATACCGTTCATTTCTTTTTCTTGCTTGATTCATCTGGATAGAAATTCCAGTACTATGTCAAATAGGAATGGTGAGAGAGGGCACCCTTGTCTAGTGCCAGTTTTCAAAGGGAATGCTTCCAGTTTTTGCCCATTCAGTATGATATTGGCTGTGGGTTTGTCATAAATAGCTTTTATTACTTTGAGATACTCTCCATTGATAACTACTTTATTAAGAGTTTTGAGTATAAAGTATAAGTTTTAGTATAAAGGGCTGTTGAATTTTGTCAAAGGCCTTCTCCGCATCCTCTGAGATGATCATGTGGTTTTTGTCTTTGGTTCTGTTTATGTGATGGATTATGTTTATAGATTTGCATATGTTGAACCAGATTTGCATTCCTGGAATGAAACTTACTTGGTCATGCTGGATAAGCTTTTTGATGTGCTGTTGCAATTGGTTTGGTAGTATTTTATTGAAGATTTTTGCATCAATGTTCATCATGGATATTGGCCTGAAAGGTTTTTTTAGTTGTGTCTCTGCCAGGTGGTGGTATCAGGATGATGTTGGTCTCCTAAATCAGTTATGGAGGATTTCCTTTTTTTGTATTGTTTGGAATAATTTCAGAAGGAGTGATACCAGCTCCTCTTTGTACATCTGGTAGAATTCAGCTGTGAACCCATCTGGACCTGGACATTTTTTGGTTGGTAGGCTATTAATTGCTGCCTCAACTTCAGATCTTGTTATTGGTCTTTTAAGGGATTCATCTTCTTCCTGGGTTAGTCTTGGGAGGGTGTAAGTGTCCAGGAATTTATCCATTTCTTCTAGATTTACTGGTTTATATGCATAGGGTTATTTCCAGTAATCTCTAATGGTAGTTTGTATTTCTGTGGAATCAATAGTGATATCCCCTTCATCATTTTTTATTGCATCTATTCGGTTCTCCTCTCTTTTCTTTTTTATTAGTGTGGAAAGTGGTCTATTTTGTTGATCCTTTCAAAAAAGCAGCTCCTGGATTGATTTTTTGAAGGGTATTTTGTGCCTCTATCTCCTTGAGTTCTGCTCTGATCTTATTTATTTCTCGTCTTCTTCTAGCTTTTGAATTTGTTTGATCTTGCTCCTCTAGCTCTTTCAATTTTGACAATAGGGCATCGATTTTTTATCTTTCCTTGCTTCTCATGTGGGCATTTGTTGCTATAAATTTCCCTCTAGACACTGCTTTAAATGTGTCCCAAAGGCTCTGATAAGTTGTGTCTTTGTTCTCATTGGTTTCAAAGAACATCTTTATTTCTGCCTTCATTTCATTGTTCGTCCAGTTGTCATTCAGGAACAGGTTGTTCAGTTTCCATGTAGTTGTGTGGTTTTGAGTGAGTTTTTTAATCCTGAGTTCTAATTTGATTGCAGTATGGTCTGTGAGGCTGCTTTTTATGATTTCCATTGTTTTGCATTTCCTGAGGAGTGATTTACTTCCAATTATTTGGTCAATTTTGGAGTAAGTGCAATGTGGTGCTGAGAAGAATGTATATTCTGCGGATTTGGAGTGTCAAGTTCTGTAGATGTCTATAGGTCTGCTTGGTCCAAATCTGTGTTCAAGTCCTGGATATCCTTGTTCATTTTCTGTTTCATCAATCTGTCTAATATTGACAGCGGAGTGTTAAAGTCTCTCACTATTATTATGTGGGAGTCTATGTCTCTTTTTAGGTCTTTAAGAACTTGATTTATGTATCTGGATGCTCCTGTATTGGGTGCATATATATTTAGGATAGTTAGCTCTTCTTGTTGCATTGATCCTTTTACCATTATGTAATGCCCTTCTTTGTCTCTTTTGATCTTTGTTGGTTTAAAGTCCATTTTATCAGAGACTAGGATTGCAACTCCTGCCATTTTTTGCTTTTCATTTGCTTGGTAAATATTATTCCATCCCTTTATTTTGAGTCTATGTGTATCTTTGCACATGACATGGGTCTCCTGAATACAGCACACTGATGGGTCTTGACTTTTTATCCAATTTGCCAGTCCGTGTGTTTTGATTGGGGCATTTAGGCCATTTACATTTAACATTAATATTGTTATGTGTGAATTTGATCATGCCGTTTTGATACTAGCTGCTTGTTCTGCCTGCTAGTTGATACAGTTTCTTCATTGGTCTTTACCATTGGGTACGTTTTTGCAGTGGCTAGTAATGGTTTTTCCTTTCTATGTTTAGTGTTTCTTTCAGGAGCTCTTGTAAGGCAGATCTGGTGGTGACGAAATCTCTCAGCAATCCCTTGTCCACAAAGGATTTTATTTCCCCTTTACTTATGAAGCTTAGTTTGGCTGGATATGAAATTCTGGGTTGAAAGTTCTTTTCTTTGAGGATGCTGAATATTGACCCCCATTCTCTTCTGACTTGTAGGGTTTCTGCCAAAAGAGATCCACTGTGAGTCTGATGGGCTTCCCTTTGTGGGTAACCCAACCTTTCTCTCTGGCTGCACTTAGCATTTTTCCCTTCATTTCAACTCTGGTGAATCTGACGATTTTATGCCTTGAGGTTGCTCTTCTTAAGGAATATCTTTGTGGTTTTCTCTGTATTTCCTAGATTTGAATGTTGGCCTGTCTTGGTAGGTTGGGGAAGTTCTCCTAGATAATATCCTGAAGAGTGTTTCCACCTTGGATTCATTCTTCCCATCACATTCAGGTATGCTGATCAAAGGTAGATTAGGTCTTTTCACATAATCCCATATTTCTTGGAGGCTTGGTTCATTTCTTTTCACTCTTTTTTCTCTAATCTTGCCTTCTCATTTTATTTCATTGAGTTGATCTTCAATCTCTGATATCCTTTCTTCTGCTTGGTCGATTCAGCTATAGAAACCTGTGTATGCTTCTCAAAGTTGTCATGCTGTGTTTTTTAGCTCCATCAAGTTGTTTTTGTTCTTCTCTAAGTTTTTCAAGGTTTTTAGTTTCTTTGCATTGGGTTAGAACATGTTCCTTTAGCTCAGAGAAGTTTGTTATTACTTATCTTCTGAAGTCTGCTTCTGTCAATTCATCAAACTCATTCTCCATCCAGTTTTTTTTCCTTGCTGGTGAGGAGTTGTGATCTCTTGGAGGAGGAGAGGTGATCTGGTCTGAGATCATCCTTTTTTTGCTGGTTCCTTCCCAACTTTGTGGATTTATCTACCTTTGGTCATTGAAGTTGGTGATTTCAGTTGGAGTCCCTGAGTAGACGTCCTTTCTGTTTATGTTGAAGCTATTTCTTTTTGTTTTTTAGTTTTCCTTCTAACAGGCCCCTCTGCAGCAGGACTGCTGGAGATCCACTCCAGACCCTGCTTGCATGGGAATCACCTGCGGGGACTGCAGAACAGCAAGGATTGCGCCTTTCCCCTAGTAGCTTCATCCCAGAAGGGTACCCTCCAGAAGTCAGCTTGAACTCTCCTATATGAGGCATCTTTTTGTTTATATGGGGGTCAGGGAGCTGCTTGGGCAGTTTGTCCCTTATCAGAGATCAAGGGCTGTGCTGGGAGCTATGTTGCTCCCTTTAGGGCTGCTGGGCAGGGATGCTTAAGTCTCCTGTGGTGGAACTCCCATGTGCTTTTTCCTGGGAAGTTGGGGTTTCATTTATAAGTCCTTGACATGCTGCTGCCTCTTTTTTTGGAGATGCCCTGCCCAGCAAGAAGGGACGTTAGTTACAGTTTGCCTGTAGAGGTGCTGCAGAGCTGCCTCAGGCTCAGTCCAGCTGCTGTGTGAGCTTCCTCTGGCTTTTGTTTACACTGGTAAGATTAGAACCACCTCTGCAATGGTGGACACCCTGCCATCTACCGAGATCGATCATCCCTGGTGGAGCTCAAACTGATGTGCTGGCTGCAAAACTCTCAAGCCAGAGGGTTTCAGTTTGCTGGTTTTGTAGGGGTGGGACACACCAAGCTGTATGACTTGGCTCCCTGCTTTCAGTTCCCCCTCTTTCTGGGGAGAGAGAAGCTCTGTCTTGCAGGTGCTCCAGGCGCCAGCCAAAATGTCCACCCAGATTTGCCCTAATAGCCCACAACACTGGCCAGCACAGCCGCTCAGATCTGTGTGGGTAACTCGCAGCACTTGTCAGCTCAGCAGGGATCTCCTGGTCTGTGGGTTGTCAAGACCTTTGGAGAAGTGCAGTATCTGAACAGGAATGCTGGTGGGGAAAAGTCTCCGATGGGCTCTTTTCAGTAGGAGGGGAGTCCTCCAGTCAGTTGCACTTCCCGGGTGAGGCAGCACTCTGCCCTGTCTCGGTTTGACCTCCTTGGACTACACCCCCTATCCAACCAGTCCCATTGAGATGAACCTGGTACCTCAGTTGTTAGTGTGGAGATCACTCACCTTCTGCATTGCTCTCACTGGGAACTGTGCTCTGGAGCTGTTCCCATTTGGCTATCTTGGCAGAAGTCCCCTGTTCTTGTTTTTATAGTTCCTCCAGGTGCATAAGATTGTTAATTTGAGATCGAACTTATTGATGGAAATGTTTGATGCTATAAATTTTCCTTTTAACATTGCTTTAGCTGTATTCCAAAGATTTTGGTAAGTTGTGTCTCAATTTTTATTAATTTCAAAGAATTTTTAAATTTTTGCATTAATTTTATTTACCCAAAGTCATTCAGAAGCATGCTATTTAATTTCCATGTGACTATGGGAACTTTGGAGATCTTCCTGGCATTAATTTCTATTTTATTGAACTGTGGTCTAAGAAGGTGCTTGGTATGATTTTGATTTTTTTTTAAATTTATTGTGAATTCTTTATGTCCAAGCAAATGGTCAATTTAGATTATGTTCTATGTGCAGATAAGAAGAATGTATATTCTGTGGTTGTTAATCGAAGTATTCTATAGATGTTTATTAGGTCCAACTGGTCAAGTATCAAGTTTAAGTTCAGAATTTTTTTGTTAGTTTTCTGCCTGAATGATCTTTGCAATGTGTTAGACAGATCATTCAGGCAGAAACTAACAAAAAGTACCCATGAGACAGTGGAGTATTGAGGTCTCAGGTCTCTTATTATTATTGTGTGGCTGTCTAAGTCTTTTTGTAGGTCTAGAAGAACTCGTTTTTGAATCTAGGTGCTCCATGGTTGGATGGGTACATATTTAATTAAATTATCCTGTTGAATTGAACCCATTATCAGTATGTAATGCCCCTCTTTGTCTTTTTGTTACTTTTATTGCTTTAATGTCTATTTTATCTTATATAATAATAGCCACCCCTTCTCTTTTTGGTTTTCTATTTGCATGATAGATCTTTCTTTATCCCTTAACTTTGAGCCTGTATGTATTGTTACATGTGAGATGGTCTCTTTAAGGCAGCTGACAGTTGGGTCTGAATTTTTCAACCAACTTGCCACTCTATGCCTTTTTAGTGGGGCACTTTGACTATTTACATTGAAGATTAATATCGATATGTGAAATTTTGATCCTGTCATCATGTTGTTATTTGGTTGTCTTATAGACTTGATTGTGTAGCTGCTTTATAGTGTCTGTGTGCTATGTACTTAAGTGTGTTTTTGTGGTTGCAGGTATTGTTCTTTCATTTCCATGTTGAAACACTCCCTTAAGGACTTCTTGCAATGACGTTCTAATGGTAATGAGTTCCCTTAGCCTTTTCTTCTCCAAAAAGGATTTTATTTCTTCTTTGCTTATGAAACATATGAGAAATGTTGGCCAGATATGAAATTCCTGGTTGGAACTTTTTAAAGTATACTAAAAATAGGTCCCTACTCTCTTCTAGCTTGTAAAGTTTCTGCTGAGAGGTCTACTGCTAGCCTGATGGGATTAGAATTGTAAGTGACCTCACCCTTCTCTTTACTTACATTTATTTATTTTTTCTTCATGTTGACCTTGGGGAAACCTGATGATTATAAATCTTGGGAATGGCTATATTGTATACTATCAGTAGGGGTTCTCTGAATCTATTAAATTTACATATCTACCTCTCTAGTGAGATTGGAAACATTTTTGTGGACTATATCCTCAAATATGTTTTGCAAATTGTTTACTCTCTTCTTCTCTCTCAGGCATGCCAATGAGTCATAGGTTTAGTCTCTACATAATCCTGTATCTCTCAGAGGCTTTGTTCATTTAAAACATTTTTTTCTTTATTTTTGTCTGACTGAGTGGATTAGAAGGACTTGTCTTTGAGCTCTGAGATTCTTTGCTCAGCTTGTTATAGTCTGTTGCTAATGTTTCCAACTATAACTTGAAATTTCTATAGTGAATTTTTCAATTTAAGAATTTCAGTTCAGTTCTTTCTTCACATGGCTGTGTCATCTTTCAACTCTTGGGTTGTTTTACAGGCTTCCTTGAATTGGATTTCAACTGTCTCTGGGATCTTGTTGAGCTTCCTTGCCATCCAGATTCTATATTCTATGTCTGTCATTTTAGCTGTTCAAACTATTTAAGAACCATTGCTGGGGAGCTAGTGTGATCATTGGAAAGTAAGGATACACTCAGGTTTTTTAATTGCCAGAGTTCTTGCACAGATTCTTTCTTATCTGACAGGGCTGGTATTTCTTTATCTTTTCAAATTTGCTGTTATTTGGATGGGGATTTTTGTTTTCATATTAAGTTGAGTATAGTTAATTGTGTTCATTTTTGATTTTTTCAGTGAGTTAAGACTATGTTTGGAATCTTTATTCGTGGCTAGATTCCTGCATTAGGTTTCACAAGTAATGCATATAGAAAAGATTTTGTTGTTGGTGTAATTCAGGCTGTGATCCAGTAGATAGTGCTTAAAAGTAATGGATGGCAGATAGATTCTCACTCAGCTCCAAACTTCAGCAATTCAGGGCATACACAGCAGTGCTCTGTGGTAGGGGAGACAATAGGGTGCAATGACCTGCTTGCCAGGTCCATTCCCAGGCCCTATGGGATTCCCCCTCCAATTGCTAGCACCACATCTGTGTTTCCTTAGCCCCAAGGGTGCCCTAGCCAGCTGTGCTCCCCTCCCTGAGACCAACCCAAGCTGAAAAGTAGGTTGCCAGGAAACCCACAGCATTCCAGAGGCCTGCTGGTCCTCTGTGCTTAACAGAGTCAGAGTGGATTGTGGGATATGTCTGCAGGCCATCTGTTGAGGCAGTAATTCAAGGGGAAGTAATCTCTAGGTGGGGTGGTATTGCCATGGGTGTGTAGCTGGTGTGGCACCCACAGCCCATGGTTTTTTGCTGAGCAGACAGCTGTGGGACTGCTTAGCTCACTCTGGGGGAGCCACCAGAATCTGGCCTGATCTGCTAGTGTTTTTTCACATCTTCTGCACTCAGATTGCTGGGTTATTAGGTGTTCCAGGCTGTGGTGCTCCCTTAGGCAGAGATTGTGGCTAGCAGACAGGTCACATCCTTCCTAGACTGGCCTTGTAGAGGGAGGCAAGCCCAGCTCCCACACCAGTCCATAAACTTGCGTCTCACTCTTCTCCGTGTTCTGAGAGTAGGGACTCTTCCTCCTCTCAAATGCCAGATATAGATCTCAGCTCAGCATTCCTGAACTCTAACCCTTGGTGTTAGGACTGGGCTGTCAGCTTTTGTTCTCTGGCCCCTCAGAGTCAATCTGTGCTATGGAAGCTGATATGCTCCCAGGATACCAGCAAAGTACTCAGGCTGGGCAGTAGATGCTGTGCTGTATGTACGTTCTTGAAGGAGTGTTCAGGTAGGAGCCTTGGGAGGGGCAAAACCCCCTGGGCTACATGCAGGCTCCAGCTCTATCTCTGCCTACTCTCTGGGAAGATCCTGATGCCAATTCAAACATCTATGGAGGTCATGGGATCTCCCGTAGTGAAGATCCCAGAAGTCCAAAAAGAGAGCAAGTTGTCCTGCCATCACTTCACTCACCCTTCCTTAGGAGCTGTTCAGGATCAGGAGCCAGTTCTGGTGCTCAGTAACCCTGTGCAGGGTTCCAAGCTTCCTCCCTCTTCAGCCGCAGAGTCTGTGTCACTTCTCTATTGGCTCTCAGTGTCTTTTCTTAAAACATCTGTTCACAATATGTTAGTTTACTCAATATTTTTGTCCCTCTCAGTGGAAGAGGTGCTTCCTGGCTGCATCTAGTCAGCCATCTTGTCCTGAATCTGGCCTGTCATTTAAATTTCTGAGGTTTCAAGAGTCAAGAAGGTATGACTGTCTTTGCAGAAGAAAGAAGAAAAAATACAGAGCAAAATAAATAGTTGATGTATTAATGCATCCTCCAGTCACATTTGTGAATTCCAAGGGGAGAATATGATTTGACTTTTAATGTCATATAAACAACAAATGATCATTGCAATGTCACTGGAAGAGGATTTATTCTTATCTTATGTTTTACATAGGTATGCATTACCATGGGTGAAAACCCTAACATGTGTCTCTATAAACACATAGACCACTGCAAATATGCTTTTGTTCATTATTTCATTGGCACCAAAAGTATATTTTGAGCATCAAATCAATTCTGGATTTTTTCTAGAAACCAAAGTTTTGTCACTAAACCAAATAGACAAGATTCACTACCTTCATGGAGACTTCAGTCTCAAAAAAGAGGAAATACAATAAATTTTTAAAACACATGATAGTTTAAATGATGAAAAGGCAATAAAAATACAAAGCAATAAAAGAACAAATGTAAGAAAATTGGGAAGTGAGATGTTCAGGAAATTCAAAGTATTTCTAAATCTGGGATTTATTAATCTTGCACATTTATTACACCATTAACATTCCTTTGGCAGATATTGCTAATTATTCCTGGTAATCTACTTCCCAGATTTTGCCAGGGCCTGTGGCAACCAGTTAGAGACTAGCGTCCCTGCAGCTAGGTGTGCCAGGTGGGTATGCTTTGTCCAGTGGCATATGAGTGACATCTGAGCAATTTTTTGCATTAAGTTCTTAAAATCCTGCTGTTTGCCTCCAACACACTCTCTTTTCCTGCTTTTTGCAAAATTGTTATAGATGGAGCAGTCCTTAGACCTAAAAAGATAACAAGATTCATGGCCACTTGGCATTCACCAACCTCTCACCTCTGTATCATGTGAGACAAATAAAATTCTATCTTATTTAAGTCTCCGTATTTGGAAATGTCTTTGTTAAAGCAGACTAGCAGCACACTAACACAATACCTGCTGCCCCGGATTAATTATTATCATTTCTCATTTCACGCTTGAAAGTGTCCTGGATTAGACAACAAATGACATAATGACTATAGCTCTAAACACACAAGTGGTTATTTTTATATCATGCACTCATTCTCCAACCTCGAGAAATATTTTGCCCCATAAGCATTATTATTCAACTATGCTATTTGTTATAAAAAGCATACTCATATGTGAACACCCTGAAGGGCAGAGAGTGATGCCTTTTTATGTTTTCAAAGTGAATCCAGACAAACACTACAAAGCCTTTGAAAATAAAGACAGGACAATAAAGCAGCTCAGAACAATCCTTTTACTTGAAAAACATGGCTTTCAGAGTTATATTGTCATCTCAGAGTTGCAGTGAGTTTCAACTTGAAGATTACTTGCCTATTAAAAATTAAGAAAAGCCAATGACTCCGTGGGTACAGCAAGATCCTAGCCCAGAGTTAAACAGCAAGAGCAAGAAATGAGACCAGTCATGGTCTGGGAAAAGGGTGGCACTTTTTTTTAAAAATTATTATTTATTTTATTTTATTTTTATTTTTTGAGGATTAGATTGCTTTGAGAATTGAAGTAACCCAGCACTTTAAACATTTCTTGAAGACCTTGGGTGGAAGGCAAAAATCATATGACATAAGGCTGCAAGTCAGAATTGTGAGCTAAATGTTGAAAAAGATTAAGGAGCATCATCCTGTTCTTGCTTAAGAGCACGTGGGCAAGACTGCCATTCCTCCTTTCTCTCCAACAAGCAATGCCTCACACCACCACCTGCCTTGTGCCCATCAAGACTAATCTTATGCCTTTTATTCTTGTTTTCATCAAGCACTGGGAATCCCATATAATCCTTCAGTTTTATTTTCTGTTTTTTTTTCCATGCATTTTCTTTTCTATGTCCTTCTACTGCCAATGTCCAACTCCCAAAAGCTTTATCAGATTGTGCTGGACCTGAGGGTCATATATGAGGAAAACCTCCTACATTCTCCATCTCTCTGCTGAGTGTTAATTTTACCTTCTTTCTCTGACACCTGATTCTCCTTTGAAGATGCTGCTTCCTTACAGTTCTCTCAGTTGGTGCCTTTTTTTCTATAGTCCCAGGAAATGGAACATGCTTCCTACCTGGAGGCGTGCTAGGGTTCTCCCTTATCTTTATGATTGTTTTCAGACATCTCGTTTTTTTGCCTAAACAATTCCCCATATTTGAAGTTTTAACCGTTAGACTACATTAACTATTACCCATCCTTTTCTGGGTTATTTAATATTTTAACTCCCTGGAGATTTTATCACCTGATTTAAAATTACTTCTAATTTCTCTAATATTACTCTCTAAATTTTTGGTCAATTAAATATATTGCTCTGTAAAAGTAATTCTCTAAATTCTTGGTAAATTAAATATATCTGTGAATGATTCTTCTAATTCATTGGCTTCTCAATTCTTTTACTTCCTTTGCTCCAGAGATCTTGTTCCAATACATAGCAATTCACTATCATTGATGTTTCCTAGGTCTCAATACTAATAATTGTATCCCTCCCTCCATAATATAATTTAGCTACCCCATTCAACAAGTAACATCTATCTTTTTAATACTCCTCATACAGCATTCCTTTAACTACAACTGCAATCTTTTGAGCCTACCAACTTTTTCCTTTTTCATTTTCCTCATGTCCTTCTCCTTCCTTCAATGAGTTAATTACATTCTATGATTATCTATTACAATATTTCCTACGTATACATGCTTAGTTTCCTTCTACTTCACTCTACTTGTTACTCTTACCTTGCATACCCTCAATCCTGATTAAATCAGATTTTCTACTTATTTGGCATAGAGAACTTGATTTAAAAAGAACACACAATGTATTACATGGTCTTACATTTCCATGACCACCACGTTAGTCTGGTTAAGCTGTTCTAACAAAATACCATAAACTGGGTGGCTTAAAATTAACAAAGATGTATTTTTTAGAGTTCTAGAGACTGGAAAATCCAAGATCAAGGTGGACTCAGAGTCTGATGAGGAACTCCTTTCTGGCTTATAGACAATGCTTTCTTGCTATGTCCTCAAATGGTGGATGGGTCTAGCTAGCTCTCTGGGGTATCTTTTACCTCAAGCACTCATTCTATTTGAGAAGACTCCACTCTCATAACTTAATTACTGCCCTATATCTTAATACCATCACCTTGGGGGTTAGGATTGCAACATATGTTTGGGGGGACATAAGCATTTAGATCATAGCAACAAATAGTCTCAGATACCCCTTAGTGCTTCCCCAAAGTAAGCACACTATGGCCTGAAGAGCCAAATCTAATCTATTGTCTGATTTTTTTAAAGTTTTGTTAAAACATAGCAACACCCACTTGTATGTGTATCTATGGCTGCTTTTGCTGTTATGCAGGGCTGAGTAGTTGTGAAAAAACCCAGATAAGACAACAAACCCTAAAATATTTTTGTTTATTATCTGGTCCTTCGTAGAAAGTTTGCTGATGTCTTCTCTTATATATTTACTCTCATTCTCCTGGAGGACAATTTTTAGCCTTGTTTATCTTCTTAACTTTCCAACAATACTGCCTGAATCGTCACTTTCAACTGACGCTTTTGGTTCATATTTTATTTCGTAAAAAAGAAGCAGTAAACATGGAAGATCTCCATTACTACCATTTTTTTTTTCTGCCTACTACTGTGTATGTTAGTTTAATTGAGACTTTTGTTTCAATTGAAAGTTTTCTGCTTATTACAGAGAAACATGCATGCTGGCATTTGCTCTAGACCCACTTCCCTCTAGTCTATTCAAGATTGTCACTCTAGCAGATTACCTACTCTAATGAATTATCCATTTTTCCATCTTTACTGGGTCATTCTCTTTAGCATGCAAACATGCTGCAACTTATTTCATGTTCAAAATTTCTTCATTTGGCTTTCAGCTAGTAATCTGCTTTCCAGTCCTCCTTTACTGAAAATCTTCTCCAGAGGCTATCACCATCTCTACATTCTCTCCTTGAGTTTATTTAACTCAGGCTTTCCCCATTCTCACTAAATGGGAACTCGAGTGAGTGAGAATGAAAAATGAAAATGTTCTTGTCAGGATTCCTCAGGACCTCCATCTGCTAAATCCAGTGGTCAATTTTAAGTTTTTCTTATACCTGACCTACCAGTAGAATATAACAGAGTGAGTTCCTCCGTTTTCTGCAAACTCTTTCCTGAGCAGACTTCTAGGACACCATACTCTCTGGTGATTTTCTTCCTACTTGACCAGCCACTTCTCTTCCTCTCCCTGACTGCTCCACTTCAATGTGACTCAGACTTACTTCATAGAGCTCCGTGCTCTCTTTTGGTCACCTCATCCACTCTCATAGCTTTTGGTATCATCTCTACTTATAACTCCCAGACCTCTCAACTGAGGTCCAGACAGAGACAACCAACTATTTACAGGTTTCTTTCAATGTTGATGTCCAAAATCAAACTCCTGACACCCAACTCACACCAAAATATGATTTTGCCAAGAATCTCACCCATCCTGGACAGTGGCATTTCCTCTCACCTGGTTTCTATGGCCAAAAAGACTTTATTCATCTGGGGTCTTTTATTTTTTGTTCTTTCTTATGGCAGAAGCTAAGTTTCGTGGGCTGCAAGGCTCTAGGATTTGGCTCTCATCACCTCTGTAACTTACCTCTAACTACTTTTGCCCTTGCTCTATTTGTCCCAACTCTATAGCTCCTGATTTGAACTTCTAGGAATGTTTTGACCTCAGGGCCATTGTACTTAGTTCTCCTTCCTATCTCCTACTGACACTTCATGGCTGGCATTTCTGCTTATTTTTCTCCTTAGTATTTAACATACTCTAGTGTTTTTTTTTTTTAAATAATATATTTTTCTCCCTCCATCCACAAGAACAGAAAATCAAACACTGCATGTTCTCACTCATAGGTGGATATTGAACAATGAGAACACGTAGACACAGAAAGGGGAGCATCACACACCAGGGTCCGTTGGTGGGGGCTAGGGGAGGGACAGTGGGAGGGAAGATGGGGAGGGATAACGTGGGGAGAAATGTCAGGTATAGATGATGGGGTGTGGAGGCAGCAAACCACCTTGCCATGAATGTACCTATGCAACAATCTTGCGTGATCTGCACATGTACCCCAGAATCTAAAGTACAATAAAAAATATAAATGTATAAAATAAGAATGTTAACATTTTGTTTTTGTCTTTTTTTTTTTTCAGTGCATTATCTTCTGCACTTGGAATAGTCTCTGGCTTGTAGGAAGCTTTCACGTCATATTTCTTAAATTTAAAAAATGCATTAACATTCTTTAAAGACTGCAGAAATCAGCAGGCATAAAAAATGCTGGAGGAGAGAGAAGAATAAGATGGCTTTCTCAAAAAGACATTCTTTCTTGTCTGACCCTGAAATGCTAGTAAATACAATTAGTCACAATGTTGTGTGTGCATATTTATTAATTTATATTCTGTTTAATAAAGTATAAGCTGTCAGTTCTGAAAGCTTTTGTTATGGGACCTGAAGTGGAAAATCGACTGCCTTGCATATTTTCCTTCTTGTGAGTTGAGTTTGAGAGAAATCCCTTATGGTTACACTGAATATGTTCTATTGGGTTGACTTGGCTTACAGAGTAGTTTGCAGCCTTTTAATTCTCATTCACTATGTCTAATCCGATATATCTCTAAGCTATAAAATGTTCCATTTTTCCCCAGGAAAAATGGATTATTTATCATGCATCTGCTTGGGATGGTCAGGATCTCCCTTGAAAAAATCATGTAAGTAAAGCCCTCACTATCACAGGAAGAGTCAAATTATACAAAACAACATCTTCTATCAATATGTGGTATGAAGATGTTCATTGAAATAACTTAATTATCTCTGAACACCATTTTAGCCCATGGTCAAGAGACACAGCCCAAGAGTTTACAAGATTGCCATTTTAGCACAATTGATTTATTTACTTACTGAATTCATTTCAACTCGATTCTCCAACTAAAATTTGTTGTGCATCTACTATGTACCAATCCACCGTATAAGGATTAACAGGATATATATTATATGTATCTTCTGTCCCTCTGGAAGCCTGACTAATACACTATAGAAACCAAAAATTCCTATAGCATTCCTATTCCCTCCATCCAATGCCCCCCGACAGAATGCCAGAAAACAATTCCCTGGTTTTGAGGCTTTTGTCCTTGGACTAAGCCATGCTACTGGCTTCTTTCTTTCCCCAGCTTGCAGGCAGCTTATCATGATACTTTCTCTTGTAATCATGTAATGGGGATGTGGTAATAAATAAGACTTTATAATGAGTCACCATTATTATGGAGTTCAAATTCTATTAGACAAACATCTAATATACTAACAAGAAGAAAATGTTAAATAGTGATTGTAATTTTGATGTACATAAAATGGTGATGTGATTGATTGGAGAACTATCACAGAGTGGTTCAGTGAAGGCTCATAAGGATGAATTCTAATGACAAGTGAGGCCTAAGTGATCAGGAGCAAAATAAGAAGGTATTGATTGGGAAGCATTACTCCTGGCAAAGGGAATTGTCAGTCCTGATACTAAGACTTCCAGGCAGGAATAAATAAATACTAAATGTACAGGTGTGTACATTTATGACCAAATAATAGATTAGCCACTACAAGTTCTCCTTCTAAAAAACTAAACTTCATTGAATATGTATTCATAAAGTAAACACTTATTATAGAAACATGGGCAATGCAGGCCAATAGAAAGTAGTTAAACAAAAACCATATATATTACCACCACCAAAAGGTAAGTTATTATTTTCTATGGACATGTAATGTCTGCATTTTTATTTATATACTGTGATGAGAATACTAAATTTATTCTTTTTTTTTTTTTTTTTTTTGAGACTGGGTCTTGTTCTGTTGCCCACGCTGGAGTGCAGTGGTTCAATCATGGCTTAAGCCCTAAGGCCTCTTCCTTCTTTGGCCTCCTGAGTAGCTGGGACTACAGACATGCACCACCAAGTCTGGCTAATGTTTTATTTTTATTTTTTGTAGTTACGGGTTCTTGCCATGTGGCCCAGCCTGGTCTCAAATGTTGTCCAGGCTGGTCTTGAACTCCTGGGCTCAAGTGATCCATCCTCCTTGGCCTCCCAAAGTGCTGGGATTACAAGCATGAGCCATCATGCCTGGCCATATTATATGTTATTCTCGAAGAGGAAAACTCCCATTAATCAGATTCCAAGTTTGGTGTTTATGATTATGACGAACTTAGCCAGTAATTCTGGAATTCTGGAAGTGGTATACCCACTTGTATCCTATAGTCATGGCAATAATTTTCAATTCTGATTTAATTTTATTTTTGTTCATATTAAACACTTACCTTATGCAAAAGTCATAACTGTATATGATGATCAATATTAGGTGTCTGACTTGACTGGATTAAGGGATGCCTGGATGGCTGGTGAAATAGTTTCCTGGTATGTCTCTGAGGATGTTTCCAGTGGACACTGACTTTTGAGTCAATGGACTCAAAGAAGGAGACCCACCGTCTGTGTAGGTGGGCACCATCTAACTAGCTTCCAGTGTTGCTGGAACAAAGCAGGCAGAAGAAGGGGAATAAACTGCCTGCTGAGTCTGCTTGCTTTATCTCTTCGTGTGCCAGGCCAGATGCTTGGCTCCTTTCCTCTTGCCTTTGGACATCAGCCAAGTTCTTTGGCCTTTGGACTCTGGAACTAGCATCAGTGACCTCCCAGGGGCTCTTAGGCCTTCAGCCTCAGAGTAAGGACTGCACTGTCAGCTTCCCCAGTTTTGAAACTTTTGGTACTTGGACTGAGCTATGCTACCAGCTTCCTCTTTCCCCAGCTTGCAGATGGTTTATCGCGGGACTTTGCCTTGTAATCAGGTGAGCCAATTCTTCCTAATAAACACCCTTATATAAATAAGGATTTGTAGAAAAAGTAAAACATTCTACATGTGTTTAAGATATAGTGTCTGTAATTTTCATATCTATAGTCCACAATGTAAAAAAGTGCACATGCCGTCATTACCAAAGCTATGCGAATACTGTGTTCATCAATTTGAAACTTTTTTTAAACAAAAACTTCAAACTTATTTTAGGATATTTTTTAGGTCAGCTGGAAACTACATAAAAACTTAGGGTAGAGATTCATCTAACATAGTTTCTCCCTTTGCAGATTCTCTCATTTCTGCAGGTAGAAGGCAAAAGAAACTTGTTTGAACCGTTTTGTTATTGTTGTTGCTATTGTCCTTATTTGTTTAGTGGAAATTCTTTAGCAAAAGATCTAATCAGTTGTTCTTACTGATTGGTTAATTAGAATGCATTTAACCAAGTGCAAAACATCTGGTCAATTTGACTCCATTATTTAAGCTGCCAATTTTATTTTAAAGAAAGAAAACTGATAGCCACACTTGCATCATTACAGCCCCAAATTCCTAAATGGCTTGAATTACTCCCTTTCCTTTTTTGGTGAGAATGTTTGATAGACTTAGCAACCAGCATAAATATTCAAGTTTAATTATCTAAATAGAAATGGTACCCCAAATGTGTGTACTTCAAACTAAAACAATGCCAATAAGGCCAAGAAAACATGTTGCTAAAAATTGTTGACTCTGTTCTGATCTCTCAAAGCAGATGGACTGGACCATGGTAAGGGGAGGGAGAGCAACCTAGGCAACAGGCTTGATTCATGATTGCTTTAATCCCAGGCCAGCTCACACAGTACATCAGAAGAATGAGCCTCTGTCTCTGTCCATTCTGTGGCATATTTCACAGTGATTCTTACTAGTGAACACTGAACAATGCAGATTTGCAATTACATAAAGTATTAACCACATTGATCTGACCAGTATCAGTGAGAGAAGTGTCCAGATATTCTCAAATGCATGCTTGAATTGATCATCAAAAATCTCTACTTCCATTGTTACAGCATTTTTTAAAAGCTTAAATTTGAATGTAAAAATATGTTTTTGTCAGTTTCACACTTCATTATTTCATTCTCAACAACAGTAATACTAGTAGCTAGAAGTTATATGTATTGAATGTTTACATGGTTTATCTCTCCTGTTATCCTCATTTTATAGAAGATGGTGCCAAGGCTCGGAGGGGCTAAGTAACTTGTACAAGGTTAAAGAGATATTCGCTGATGGAACTAAATTCAAGCTCATGTCATCCAACGCCACAGCAAGTGTGATTATCTGCTGTATAGCATGTTCATGAGAATAGGAACCTGAAAACACCAATAATAATGTCGAGAAAGACTATGACTATGCTCAGGAATAAATTTCATTAATTTATATTAAATAAATACAGGTTAAGCATTCATTATCCAAAAAGCTTGGGACTAGAAGTGTTTTAGATTTTGGATGTTTTCTGGTTTTGGAATATTATCATGTACATAATGAGATACCTCAGGGATTAAACTCAACCATGAATTCATTTATGTTTCATATATACCTTATAGACACAGCGTGAAGGAAATTTATACAATATTTTAAATAATTTTGTGTATGAAACAAAGTTTGTGTACATTAAATCATCAGAAAGCAAAGGTGTCACTAAGCAACCAACGTGGACAATTGGTTGTTTAGCATCACCATCATTCCCGACTTTCAATTTGTATACTACTGATGAGCAACCATTTTCTTACACTTATCCACATATAGGTACTTAACAGTAAAGATATGACATGCTGTTATTGTGGCAAAAAGAAAAATGTGTTCAAGATAACTAAACAGCCTATTAGCATCACCAGAATACCTGTATCAGCTTTTAAACAATGACAACAACAAATGATGGCAGGCTTTTGGTCTCTACTTGCAGTGCTTTTTTTTTTTTAATTTAAAAGGTGACTGTAGGCTTTATAATTTTACTTTACTTTTAGCTGAGAAAAAACATGAGAAGCAGCTGAGGGACCAGTAAGTGTATCCCATACGGATGAGGAGGCATTCTGCTAGATGGCTTTTTAAAATGCTTCTCCCAGAGTCATCTGCCTCAGTAACAATAGTTTTGTCTTAGAAGACTCTCTGATTTTATAAACTGATGTGACTTCTTGGTCTGTTATAACTGTATGCTGCTCTAATCCTTCAACAGGTCCATCATACATTTTTCCTATGTTGTCTATAGGCCCTTCTTCTGCAGTATTAATAAAGACATTTTTATCATTGCTATTATTATGATCATAGCATTTAGATTCGAAAGCATTTCAGCGATTTCACCATCAGTCAATGAAGGAATTGGAGTCTCATCATCAATGTTAAACAAGTTTTTCAATATTCACTTCTTCCAGGTTACTAATGGAGTCTGAAAGTGTATTTTGTGCTTTTGGAAGGAGGTTAGACATCATTTTTTTCTCACATAATGTACGGAATTCTTCAAAGTTACTACCTTGTTCATCATCATTACTGAACATAGTCACAAGACAGAGGTTGTGCCAGGCATGCACATCTGTGTCTTCAGTCACTGTGTTCCAAGCACTGGCAATGGTGTATGTGGCATACTTCATGCTAAAGTCCTTTTGAATGCCTTCCAGACCCATGCCTCTCTGTTCACTGCTGCTAGCATGGTATTCAAGAAAGCACTTTTACATTTACTTTCCATTGATCTAAGGAGATCGCGTTCACATGACTGAATAGTCGCGTTTGAGGAAAAGTATATGACATAAACATTTCCTTTAATGAAAATTTCAGCTGGAAGAGGAGTAGAACATTTGTCAAGGGAGAACAAAATCTTGCAGTCATGATTCAGTCTAGCTTCCCTGCAGTGAACATGAGCCACTTATACAAAATATTTGTGAAACCAAACAGAAAAGATATCCCTGATAATATTTGCCTATTTGTTAGCATAACAACGGACTGGCAGAATGCTCACTACTTGAAAACAGTGAGGATGCAAGCTTTTGTCTATCACAGCAAGTGTATGTTTATGCCAGTCTGCTGTATTCGCACATCCCAGCATAGTTGTTCTCTCCTCAGCATCCATGATTCTTACTGAGGCTGTATCATCAGCTAAACTTGGTGTCTTTCTGGAGCAATAACACCAAAACTGTGAGGTTTCATCAGCATTATGGACTTGCTCTGCCATCAAATTTTATCAACAATGACTTTGGTAAACTTGTTAATAAATTTATTTGCTGATTCATGATCAGCAGATACTTTATCAGCACAAATCTTTAAAAAATAATGCCATGTAATTTCCTAAATTTCTGCAATCTGCCTATTGAATATTTAGTTTCTTTAAATTTTCAGTTCATTGTAATATGTCTTTGCTTGTTTCATCATGGGCATATTCTTAAGTGGCATGTGTTCACTGTGACTCTGACAGATTCACATTTCAATACACACTTGAGATCTTCATTTTTAGCTATACACAGTGTTTTAAAAAATGTTTTTTAACTTATGTTCATCACTTTCAGCATAAAACTTCAACAGTTTATCCTTCTCTTTCTTCAGGTCATGTACAGTAGCCACTCTAACACCATACTCTCCTGTAAGGTGTTTCACATTGACTCTGCTGTCCAGTGGTTCTCCAACAGCTTGACTTTCTGTTCTATAGATAGATATAAATGCTTCCCCTTTTCAGAATCACTGTTAGTCATAGGGGTATTTGCAGGCCTGTTGACATTTTCAGTAATATCTTTTACCACAGAGAACAAGCAAAACACAATGAGTAGTGCACAAAGGTCTTGGCCCCATGTAGGGCATCGTGAGGAACCTACCACTGTTGTGTCTGACCAGCACACATGCCATTTTAATACATTCTGTGGGTGTGTTTCCGTGGGGGAATCTGGGCTGATACGGCAAAGATATATCACAGATGAAGGGGGCTTTTTTCCCTTGGGGATACTGAATAAACTGTGTTGTTGCCTTCATTTTGACTGTGACCCACCATATGAGGTCAGGGGTAGAATTTTCCATTTGTGGCATCATGCCAGGATTCAAAAAGTTTCAGATTTTGGAGTATTTCAGGTTTCAGATTTGTGGATTAGGGATGTTCAGCCTGTACAGTCATCATATGCTTTTATCAGTTGTCAAATGAAATTGTGAAGTCTATTCTATTTTTAACTACCTTATGATACATGTGTCTTCTTCAATCTTGACAGGCTCCTTACACATGTTTACATTAGCAAGGCCAGGTGACCTGTTCCTCCTCGATCTTGAGCTCTGCAAGGACAAAGAATTTTTCTCCTTCTTGTGTCTCCAGTAACTGTCACAGTCTTCAAAGCATAGTTGTATAGTCTTAAATGCAATGAAAGAATGGTTGCTGAATAAATTTTGCTACTTAAATTCAGAAGAATAAACCTTTAAGTATCTCCCAACTTCATTATTTCTTAACATAGGTCTTCATAGAAAACTTACTGCTCCTAACAGCTATTTAAAACACTGAAGTATGTTACTGGAGTAATACATTCAGATGTTTAGGAAAGTTCATTAGTCATTTGAATATAGCTGAAAAATGACCATTTTACAGCATGACTCAGCAGTTTTCATATGCTAGTATAGCAGGGGGTTGGCAAAATCAAATACATATATTAATTTCCTAATGATAGCATAACTGTTCTTAAGCAAATAACAGGGCTTTTTAATGTTCAACTGCCATGGGGCCTGAAAGCACAGAAACCCTTCACATGGTTCTGTTTCTTTTTGTGTGTCCAAAAAATAAAAAATAAAAACATGGCTGCTGGAAACCCAACCTTACATTTGAAAGCTAAGTCCACCAACTTCCAGATACACAATCTCGGGCAAATTTTACAAGCCATTTGCTTTAGTTTTTCATAAGATGCTTGTGAGGATCAAATGAATTAAGCTATGTACAACATTTAGAACAATTTCTGGCACACAGTCCATCATATTATTTGTCAAACTTCGTATCATTTTAAAATTCAGAATATGAATTATGAGAATTACCCCTTTTTACATTTGCTTTGGAACTACAACATGAAAAGACAACTACACAATAATGGCATCTTTGCATCAAAATGTGTTTTCCAACTACACCTTTATGTATGAGTTCAATGAAAGGGAAGGCTAGGGGATCTACCACCTATCAGGCAGTTCCCTGTTTATGTGAACTTATCTAATCCTCAAATCATCTTCATAAATGAGGCTTAGAGAAATTAACTTATTCAGAGTCACGCAGCTTGTCAGTGGCCGAATTCAGATTCAAACCCAGTTCTCTCTCATTTAGAAAAAGCTTCTCTAGAGCAATGTTTTTCATTAGGTATGCTGAAGAGTTTTTTAGGGACAGTGAAGTGATTAGAACAGGTTGTTTAATCTACATGTGCGGAAAGTACTGTCTGCCAACTGAAGTGCTGCTATGTTTCATACAGACATGAAGCAGAATTTTAGCATGCTGCTAACAATAAATACAAATATAGTATTTTAATAAATTCATAAAATCTTGTTATATAGTACTCAACTAACAGATCATAAAAATAAAACTGCCATGTAGAGGGATCGGTGAAATTTGTCATTTAAACAAAGTTATAAGGCTCCTCTATAGATCTTCCTCTTGGACATGGAGGAGAACTATGTAAGTAGAGAGAAAAGAGTCACAGTGTATATCATATAGAGGACTTATAATGGGCCTAGAAGAAAGGTGAAGCCCAATATAGTAAGCGTCTACCATCATGAATTTTTATTGAATGAATAAATGAATGCATATGTAGATACATATATAGAAACAGAAATGGTCAGTTTGTTTAAAGCCTGTGGAATCAACCTAAAAAGACTTAGGATGACTTCATTAGCAAGGGAACTATAATTCATCTCCCCTTCTCCTCCACATGAGAAGATCTAAAATAGCTTTTCCCATAAATGTCAATTCCAGGAAGGTGAGTATTTGTATTTCTTTATGGAAAGTATTGTGTGGTCAAGTAAGTCAAATGCTGTACTCTGTAGCCATCTTTTGGAGATTTGCCAGACACATAAGTAAATGACAGGCTCTGAGAAATCTTATGGTTAAAAAAAAAAAAGGCGAAGTCAGAAATTCTCTGACCTATTGGATCACAGAAGCCCATTCTCCTGTAACACCCTATCAGCCTTCTGCAGAACTAGTTATCCAAAGTACAAATTTGGGAAACAATCTTCTGCATCATTCTTATCCACCAAGGTGCCAGTCAGTTCCCTTTTGACACTTTATGTGATTAGGCTATTAGATAGTCTTTCTAGTATTTAAATATGAGGAGGTAAAGTCTTTCACAAAAGGAAAAATGCAATTTCTAAATGGGTCTATAAATTTCAGAAGCTGGAAAAGCAAGACCCCTGCTCTTTGTGATGAGAACTTATGAGTATCCAGGCAGCGACACTTCATCTCACTAACTGCCCTTTCCCTGCGTGTTCAGTCATGTGCTAAGGTTCAGCTTCCCCAGGGGAAAATAGCTCTGGTGATCATTAGCATTAGCGGGTCACAAAACTGAGTCAAATGCAAAACTTCTAGGAGGAACATAATGCTTTCACAGGTTGGGGAAGAAAATAAACAAAACAACTACTCCTGGGAAACTTTCTGACCCAATACAATCAGTAGCAGATGCCACAAACTTCCCAACATGGGACCTCTCTTTCCATAGCTGCTAATTTCTGAAAGCCCTGCAGCTGGTGCCACTTAACAGAGACAGGGAGGCTTTGAGATCTTTCCAGGACCCACAGAGGTGCTGAGAGCAAAGATGTCCATTTCCGGAGGGTGATCACAGTGATACCTTCCAAATCCCTTTGAAGCAGATATGATATCCAGGTGTACGGCCTGATCTCAGGATTCCCTAGGCACATAAACAGATGAGAAAGCTACAGGCTAATTTTCTCAGATCTTATCCACAAACCCTCAAACTTTTGCTCATTGGAAACTACACGCTCTGGACTATATCAGCCCCGCTGGGAGGTAGAAAGTGAGGAGCATAATGTTCTCTCCTTTGCCCCTGAGTGAACTTACAGCTTATTTTGGTAAGATAATGTGGATGCACTTTAAATAGATAAATTATTATGCAAAGCAATTCATCATTAGCATCTGGCGAATGGATTGAGTGCAACTGCCAGAGGAGGATAGTCCAGGTGGGGAGAATAGTTTTGAGCAAAAACAGGAAGGAAGCAATACACCAGCTTAGTGGAGAAAGGAGAAGAGTTTGGATGTAGAAAAATTTGAAGGGCAGACTTGATATGAAAATGATCTCGGATGCCAGGCTAAAGAGTGCAGTGTAGGCATTAATATGTAATAAACAGAAAATGAGCTAGCTCCACCTATCTCTAATGTTACACCCTCTTCCCCTAAAAGTATAATCCCATTGCTCTGTTCATACCCAACTGTACACTCATGCCTTTGTCTGTCAATGCTATTCTCCTTAGAAGACAATTTTAACTTGGCATATTGGTGACTGCATCTTATGGTTCAGGTAACTCAAATATTCCAACTGACCTATTATTCAATACAAATGAGGTCATATAACACCAATGCCCAGACTACTAGAGGAGTTAGCTCTGCCTGTGTGACCATTAGGTATCAGCCCCTTCTCAGCAACTTTCTTCATATTTCTGAAGGGTTCTCATGAGAAGGGTTCACATCACAATTTTTTTTAATTTTAATCTGTTGCCCACAGGCCAAGTAGTATTTGGAGGACTGTCTCTCCTGCTGCTGACTGAACCATCATTCAGCAGTGGCCATGCTAAACTCTCAATGTGCCAAGCTCTGCAATCCATTATGAACTAGGAATAGCAGGATTGGGGAAGCTGGTACGGGAGAAAAGGCATTGTGCTAGCTCTTTCTCACCCAAGTTTTCTTTGAGAAACTGAAGATAAAATTATTAAGCCATACAGCTAATTTCTCGGCTTTCATAAATGAAAAGTTCATTCAGTCGTGGCTGGATTCAAGACCTTGTATGATGTCATCAGGACCTGAATGTGGTTACTCCTTCTATGTACTGGCTTTGATTTTCATTTGTCTGCTTCAGGCTCAGGCATATGTACAGCTGCATCGCCAGCCATGGAAGAAGTTTTCTTTCACAGGCATGTCAAAAAATGTACTGAGATGACCTCTGCTTTGCTTGCCTTGTGTCACATGCCCTAAACCAAAAACAATAGAGATAGAACATACTGACCAAACAGGATTGTATTGTGTTTTACCCATGCATCTAAGGGTGAATAAATCCTGCCCCTCCCTATAAAATGAGAAAAACCCGCTTCCTAATAATAAAAGAGAAACTTGGAGAATATTACCACAAAATTCATAAGAGATGTGAAGGAAATAAACACATTTCACCCCAAAACATAATTGTTTGACATATTGGAGATGGCTATCAGAGGTCCAGCAAACAGAAGTTGCCGTGCAAAACTGTCTTATGTGAAGGAGATTTGCATCTGCAGAGATTTGCATCTGTAAAGAATTTGCTTTAATGCAGCCAGGTCTTCTCTTGTCCACATCTAGGAAAGATTTAAGTAAGAGTCTGACATCTTTAAAGGTCTGAAAGAAACATTTACCATCCATTCTCTCTGAGGGTTGCTACTTATGTGATTTCATCTACATAATAAGACCATCTTTCTTAGCTAAAATTAACTCATGATGAATTAAAGATTTAAACGTAAAACCTCAAACTGTGGGAATCCAGGAAGAAAATCTAGAAAATACAATTCTGGATGTCTGCCTTGGGATGGAATTTATGGTTAAGTCTTCAAAAAAAATTGCAACAAAAACAAAAATTGACAAGTGGGAACTAATTAGTTTCTGCCGAACAGAAGAAAAGATCAACAGAGTAAATAGACAACCTACAGAAAGAGAAAATATTCACAAACTAAGCATCTGATAAATGCAGAATATCAAGAATCTGTAAGAATCTTAATGAACTGAATAAGCAAAAAACACATAACCCCATTAAAAAGTGAGCAAAGGACGTGAACAGACACTTCCCTAAAGAAGACATACAAGTGGCCAACAAACATAAAAAAATACTCAACACCTCCAATCATCACAGAAATGCAAATCAAAACCGCAATGAAATACCATCTCATACCTGTCAGAATGGCTATCATTAAAAAGTAGAAAAACAACAGATGCTGATGAGGATGCAGAGAAAAAGGAATGCTCATACACCGTTGGTGGGAATATAAATTAGTTCAGCCACTGTGGAGAGCAGTTTGGAAATTGCTCAAAGAACTTAAAACAGAGCTACCATTTGACTTAGCAATGCTGATTACATATCTAAAAGAAAATTACTCACTCTACCCAAAAGAGACTTGCACTTATATGTTCATTGTGGCACTTTTCACAATAGCAAAGACATGGAATCAACCTAGGTGCCCATCAATGGTGGATGAGAAAAATAAAATGTTGTACATATACACGATGGAATACTAAACAGCCATAAAACAGAAAGAAAGAATGTCCTTAGCAGCGATATGTATGCAGCTGGAGGTCATCATCCTAAGTTAATTAGCACCAGAACAGAAAACAAAATACTACATGTTCTCACGTACAAGTGGGAGCCAAACCCTGGGTACCTGGGGACATAAAGATGGCAACAACAGACACTGAAGAACACTAAAAAAGAAAGTGGAAAAGGGTTGAAAAGCTATGTTGGGTACTATGCACACTTCCTGGGTGGCAGGTGCAATTGTACCCCAAACTTTAGCATCTACAACATACCTATGCAACAAACCTGCACATGTACCCCCTGAATGTTAAATAAAAGTTTACATTATTTAAAAATAGAAAAAGAAACAAAGAGGATAACACCGCCTTTCTGAAACAAACCCCTTCCTTGCTTGTGGACCAGACCACCTTTGTAAAACTAGCAAATTAGCCACAAGATTATAAATGGCACAGGGGAGTCATGTAGCCAGAGGTCACAAGATTCCTAAGCTCCCCAGTTGCTCTTATAAATAACATCACTATTGTAAAACATAAAACTAGTGTTTGAAGTATTTTTCAGACCCTACTTTCTGATGGACCAGCTAGCAACACCCAGACAGTTGAACTGGCTCATCTGGTCTTGTAGCCCCCACCCACGAACCGACTCAGTACAAGAAAAAAGCTCTGACTCCCCATGATTTCTTCTCCAACACAAACAATCAGCATTCCCCATTCCCTAGTCCCCTGCCTGCCAAACGATCTTTCAAAAACTGTAGCCTCTGAATTTTCATGGAGGCTGATTTTAGTAATAATAAAACTCCTGTTCTTCTACCTAGCTGGCTCTGCATTTTTAAAATTTCCGATTGCAAAAACCTGCTGCTATCAGTGCATCAGCTTTTCTGGGTAGCAGCCAACATGAACCTATTGGATGAGTATCTAGGTTTTATTATATCTTATGTATATATATATGATATAGTATATATATAAAAAAATATATAAAAAATATAAAAATATATTATTGTCTTGGCTTTGATTTTCATTTGTCTGCTTCAGGCTTAGGCATATGTACAGCTGCATCACTATCATATGCCTATCATATATATATATATATGTATATATATATATATATATATATATGTGTATATATATATATATATATATATATATATATATATATATGATGCAGCTGTACATATGCCTAAGCCTGAAGCAGACAAATGAAAATCAAAGTCAAGACATACAAGGAGTGACCAAGTTCAGGATCTGATGACATCATACAAGCTCTTGAATCCAGCCATGACTGCAAGAACTCTTTAGTTGTGAAAGCCAATAAATTATTTGTATGGCTTAATAATTTTAAGTCTGGTTTCTCAAAAGAAAACTTGGGTGTGAAAAAAGTTAGCTCAACATCGGTTCTCCCATAAGATCCATCCCCATATACATATAAAAAATGATAGAACCTATGTAGTCACCCATATTGTGTATTACATTTAAGTGTATACTATATATATTACATTTAAGTGAATTGTAAAATGTTAGATTTATATTGTAATCATGGCAGAAACTTCTAACAATATACAAACATCTAGAGCTAAAATGCTAATAAAGGGATGAATACTTAAAAATACTTAACCAAAAAGAAAGAAGGAAAAGAGAAGGATGAAACAAATGGGACAAACAGAAAACAAAGAGAAAAAAAGGCAAATGCCAATCATAATATTAATTATACTAAATACAAATAAGATACATACACCTTCAAAGAGGTGAAGATCATAAGATTATATTAAAAAGTGAGACCTATGTGCTGTCTCAAATAATTGTACTTTAAATATAAAGAACTAGATGGCTGAAAGTCAAAGGATAAAAAAAGTTAAGCCATTTGAATAGTAAGCTTAAGAAAGCTGGGCGACTCTACTAACATCAAAGTGAAACTCAGAAAAGCTGATTTTTAAAAACATGAATTATCTTGCAGTTGAGTGAAATATTCTATAAATATTAATTGGCTACAACTAGTTGATAGTATTGTTCAAGTCTTCAATATTCTTACTGTGTAGTAATAATTCAAGTAAAATTGAAAACTAATATTTTTAGATTATAATTAGCATTTTTAGCAATAAAGTGTTTTCAATTAGGGTATGTACATTGTTGTTTTAGACATATTGCTACTGTACTCTTAATAGACTATGATGTAGTGTGAATATAACTTTATTCACTGGGAAACCAAAAAACTCATGTGAATCGCTTGACTGCAGTAATTTATTTCATTGCAGTAGTCTGGAGCCAGACCCACAATATCACCGAGTGTTATTAGTCAGGGTTCTCTGGAAACACAGAACTAATAGGATAGTTGTATATATAACAGGGAGTTTATTGACTCATGCAATAACAAGATGAAATCCCACAATAGGCCATCTGCAAGCCAATCTGAGTCCCAGAGCTGAAGAACTTGGAGTCCAATGTTCGAGGGCAGAAAGTATCTGGCATGGGAGAGAGTTGTAAGCTGGAAGACTAAACCAGTCTAGTCTTTTCAAGTTCTTCTGCCTGCTTTTATTATGGCCACAGTGGCAGCTGATTAGATTGCACCCACCCAGATTGAGAGTGGGTCTACTTTTGCCTGTCCACTGACTGAAATGTTAATCACCTTTGGCAACACCCTCACAGACACAGCCCGGAACAGTATTTTGCATCCTTTAATCTAATGAAGTTGACACTTAATATTAACCATCACACCTAGGTATGTTGGTGTATACTTTGAAGACTCTTGTGACTCTGGGTCTTTCCATGAAGAATCGACTTTGGAAGCCACATCTTATGACCTATCCTTGGCAGTCACTTAGCATCACTTCGAAAATACTTCATTGACTAGCCACCAACCAGGTCCAGCCCACGTTCACAGAAGAAGTAAACTCAACTTTGAAGTGAGAAGTATCAAATAGTTTGGGGAAAAACTTTAAAAGTACTACGCTTCGCAAGGAATCTGAGCAAGGGAAGTTTTGTAAATATTGAATGGCTTTAGGTTAAAATACCTTGATTCTCTATCTCACAATGAAGCATTTAATCATGATTAACGGTCCTGGGATAGTTGAAATCTGTTGTCTATATATTTTCTCATTTGTTAGTGTTTGGATGGGCCCTGTCTTTATTTGATTCTGAAGAGAATAAAGACTATTGAGAGAATGTATTCCAATCAATGCATGTGCAAACAGACCATTCAGATAATTCAGTATGAATGAAACATGGGACATAAACAAGGGGATAATGGTAAATTCAGTTGGATAGATAGTGGCCCACAGTTTCTCCTTTTCTCCTTTCATCTTCAGTTTTTGTCATTTTTACTTTCACATTTTCAAGGGTGATAGCATTTATTTTCTAAAAACATAATTGTTTTGTAATTTGTAAGTTAATTCTCTTTTTTTTCAACTTTTGTTTTAAATTCTGGGGGTGTTAGAGTAGGCAGATTGGATACACATGAGCCCCTGAGGAAAAGGGGGTCTGGAAAACCTCACACTGCTGAGATCACCAGAAACATGCATGCTAGATAAGAGCAGAGAGCAGAGGAAATACCTATGTAGGAAGCAACACCCCTTAAGTGCCCAGTAATCGCTCACTCTGCAGTTAACCTGTCAGAATGTAGCTAGCTGCATGCTGATAAAGAAGGAAGAGGACAAAGGAGAAAGTCCTAAGAGATACACAGGTGCAATAAGTATAGATTTGACCTCTATACAACCATCCTGGGGTGGTGGTAATGAGCAATGCAGCCATTAGGTAGATGTACCAACTAATAGTAAAGGAGGGTCCTGCAAGCTTGGGGTGGGAACTAAATGAAAAAAGGAGGGGACTTAAGGCAGAAGTGGGAAAACTAGACAAAAATAAGTTGAAGACTTAAGACAGAGTTGTAAACTTCAAGAAAAATCTGCCATCACAAAAACCCAATGCTGACTTAATTGTTTCAGTATCCTGTTCTGCCTCATGATTCAGAGTGTACTGTCTCTCTAAGCTTTCTGCATTCTCTTTTCCTTCAATAAATTATTTTGGCTAAATTGTCTCTTGGATGAAACCTTTCTCCCAAGATGACTAAAGACCAAGGATTCCCCACTTCTTGGTAGCAGGGATTCATGTGCAGGTTTGTTACAAAGGCATATTGCCTGATGTTTGGAGTATGACTGGCCCCTCATCCAGGAAGTGAGCACAGAACCCAATAGGCAGCTTTTCAACCTTTGCCCCACTCCTTCCCTCCTCAGTATCTATTGTTTGCATCTTTATATCATGTGTACCCAATGTTTATTTCTCATTTATAAGTAAGGACATACAGTATTTGTTTTTATGTTTCTGTTACTTCACTTAGGATAATGGCCTGCAGCTGCATCTATGTTGCTGCAAAGGACATAACTTCATTCGTCTTTATGGCTGCGTAGTATTCCATGGCGTATTGAACCACATTTTCATTATCCAATCCACCACTGACGGACATCTGGGTTGATTCCATGTCGTTGCTATTGTGAATAGTACTACGATAAACATAAGCATGGACATGTCCTTTTTATGGAATGACTTATTTTCCTTTGGGTATTTAGCCAGTAATGAGATTGCGGGGCTGAATGGTAGGTCACCTCTTAGCTCTTTGAGGTATCTTCAAACTGCTCTCCACAGTGGATGAACTAATTTGCATTCCCAGCAACAGAGATATCCATTTCTTTTTCTCCATAAACCTGCCAACGCCCATTATTTTTTTACTTTTAGACAAAAGCCATTATGAATGTTGTAAGATAGTATCTCGTGTTTTTTATTTGCATTTCTCTGATGATTAGTGATGATGAGCATTTTTTTATATGCTTGTTGGCCACTTGTATGTCTTCTTTTGAGAAGTGTCTTTTCACATTCTTTGCCCATTTCTTAATGGGATTACTTAGGGGTTTTGCTTGATGACTTGTTTAACTTCCTTGTAGATTCTCAATACTAGGCTTTTATCAGATGTGTAGTTCACATATATTTTCTATCCCTCAGTAGGTTGTGTGTTTATGCCACTGATAGTTTCTTTTGCTTTACAAGATATCTTGAATTTAATTAGGTACCATTGTCAGTTTTCAGAAAGCACAGGAATATTAACTATCCAAAATGAAGTACAAAATGTCTTAAAAGTCAACTTGTTCTATTGACTTCTTAAAAAACAGTCTTGACCTCTTCAATAATAACTATAGATTTGTCTATTTTTCCTTTTAGGTTTTATTAATTTCTGCTTCATGTATGCTGAAGCTCTGCTTTAAGTGCATGCTCACTTGAGTTTGCTATATTTTAAGAAATTACACTTTTTCATTATTCTTCTTAATTCCTGGAAATATTTTAAATCCTAAGTCTGCTTAGTCTGATATTAACATAGCCACTTCAATTTTCCTTTGATGGGTATCCTAATGTTATATATTTTTCTCATTATTTTATTTTAATTGATAAGTGTCTTTTTTTGTAGACAGAAAATAACTGGGCAACAGAGAGAGACTCTGTCTCAAAATAATGATAATAATAATAGTAACACTGAGAACAGGAGGTTAAATTATTTACCCAAGGTCATATAGTCATTCATGGTATAAGCAAGACAGAAAACAAATTCTGACTATAAAATACATTCTCTAATATATCCCTGTGTAATCTGATGCCAATGAAATATTACTATTTTCTTTCTCATAGACAAAATGCAAAAGCAGCTAAATACTCCAATCATGTTTACTGAGTATTTATAATTAAAGCCAGAATAGAATGTCATGCACAGATAGAGCAAAAATTTGGTGAATAGCTGAAAACATATGGGCAAAATTCACACAGTAAGACATTCCATTTATGTATAATTGAGGAGACAGGGAAATTTTCACTGAGAGAGGTGATAAGAAGAGATTTGGATTCAATGGATATTTAGACAAAGGAATACATTTCAGTTTCACCTTCTTAGGGCAATCACTAATTACTACCTATGTCAGATTATTTCATGTCACACAGTAGTGCAATAGTGTAAATAATTAGACAATTCTTGTTCTAAAATAATGATTCTGCAAATAATGATGCTGAAAATAGCGCTATAAAGAACATTACATAGCTAGAAAAAATGTTACATTCTAATTAAACTCAACAATTAGATTCTGCTTAGGCAGTGAAAATAGTATCATTTATTAATTAGTCAAAGGTCACCTGATAGGTTTTACTTATTGCTAATAACACACTCGTGTCACTTTGATTGCTTTAGAATTAATTTGTTATTCAGGATAGCCTCTCCAACACTGAATGTTAACACTATTGTTTATTTATTTTTAACTTTTCAAACTTTACTTTTTATGGGTAGCTATTTTCTTTATCGTACTAAGTTGTAATTTTCTCAAATTTTTTATTTCCATAGGTTTTCAGGGAATACGTGGTATCTAGTTACATGAATATGTTCTTTAGTGGTGATTTCTGAGATTTTGGTGCACCCATCACCCAAGCCATATACATTGTACCCAATTTGTAGTCTTTTATCCCTCACTGCCTTCCCAACTCTTCCCCACAAGTCCCCACAGTCCATTGTATCATTCTTATGCCTTTGCATCCTCATAGTTTAGCTCCCACTTATAAGTGAGAACATATAATGTTTGATTTACCATTCCTGAGTTACTTCACTTAGAATAATGGTCTCCAATTCCATCCAGGTCAGTGATAGCCATTATTTTATTTTTATGGCTGAGTAGTATTCCATGGGCAGTGTGTGTGTACATATATACATACATATATGTATATAACATATATACATTCATATATACGGGTATACATATATATACATACTGTATATACATTCATACTTACTGGATATACATATATATATACATACCGTATATACATATATATATATATATACACACACATATGTATATACGGTACGTATATATATGTACCATATATATATATATGGTATATACATACGTATATATGGTATGTATATACGTATATATGGTATGTATATACGTATATACGCGTGTATACACGTATATGAGTATATACATGTGTATACGTGTATATACGCGTATATACGTATATACATATGTATATATACATATATATGTATTCCTAAAATCAACAAAAATGTATTTCTTAGAGTTCTGGAGACTGCAAAGTCCAAGATCAAGGTGGACTCAAAGTCTGATGAGGAACTCCTTTCAGGCTCATAGACAATGCTTTCTTGCTGTGTATACACACACACACATAAGTATAGATCTCTCAAGTGTATATATACACTCCTATATACACACACACACACACATGCCCATATATATATATATATGCCACAATTTTTTAATCCACTTTGATTGGTGGACATTTGAGCTGGTTCCATATTTTTGCAATGGTTAATTGTGCTGTTATAAACATGTATGTGCACATATCTTGTTCATATAATGACTTCTTTCCCTCTGGGTAAATATTCAGTAGTAGGATTGCTGGATCAAATGGTAGTTCTGCTTTTAGTTCTTTAAGAAATCTCCACACTGGTTTCCAATATAGGTAGTTCTAGTTTATACTCCCCAGCAGTGTAAAAATGTTCCCTATTCACTGCATCCCCACCATCTATTTTTTATTTGCTTTTTTTTTTTTTATTATGGCCATTCTTGCAGGAGTAAGGTGGTATCGCATTGTGGTTTTGATTTGCATTTCTCTGATCACCAGTGATATTGAGACATATTCATATGTTTGTCATTTGTATATCTTCTTTTGAGAATTGTCTATTCATGTCCTTAGCCTATTTTTTGATGGGATATTTTGCTTTTTTCTTGCTAATTTATTTGAGTCCTTGTAGATTCTGGATATTAGTCTTTTGTCAGATCTATAAATGGCAAAGACTTTCTTCCACTCTGTGGGTTGTCTGTTTACTTGAAGACACATAATTTAAAGAGACATATCGAGAAATTCAAAACTCACTGCACATTTTTTTTGTATAAATTTGATTTGAATTTGGAAACATCTTGCTTCCTGTTTTTCCAGGAACCTATCTTTTGACCCATCTGCAAGTATCTATTTTGCAGGATCGCTCCTGTTACCAATTTTTTTCATTTGTCAAGGCCCAACCAAAACACAGACAGCACTGCAATTATTTTAGTGGAGATAACTCAAGGATGCATTTGTTTAGGTAACTAAAAAGCCAAAAAGAGAGCATTAAAATATTGTGAAGGCTGCAACGATAGGAAATGGCTATGACCTACAGAGCTGAGGAAACAACAAAAGAAGAGGTGGGAAATTTTAAAAGTTAGTAGCTTGGAGCAGAGTTCTGAAACTTGATCTGAAACTCAGACTTCTCAGGGTACAACACCATTCAGCTTGTTCTGGTTCTCTGAGCTGAGCTCAGAGGATGAGCCCATGGGATTGTGACCAAATCCCTGAGGATGGGACACTGACTAATGCTGATATCTCTGAAAGATGCACAATAAGGGTGAGTCTGCAAGTATTAAAAACGGTGTGAGCTCGATCCCTGAGCTGCTGTAGGAATGAACTTATTTACCACTGCTGGGTGGAGAAGCAAGGCTGGGCAATGCTGATAAGAGCATGTTAGGAGCAGGGAGCAGATAACAAATCCTGCTGGAAGGCAACAAGAAACAGAAAAGGAGAATGTCCTTTCTTCTCTTCCAGCCTTGTCTCTTCCTCTGGAACCCCCAATAGTCATGCTCTAATAGGGACCCAGATGGAAAGGCAGAAAAGTGGTTTTCAAACTTCAAGCCCAGGCATCATAAACCAGAGGACAGAAGCGTGAATTTGGAGCTGAGAGACCACAGTAATATGTGCACATCCTCCTTGACATTTTCATTTTCCACTTGATTGAGAATATCTTAAAGGCAGCAACATTTCTTATTCACTTCTACTTCCTATGTATCTAGCCTGGTGTCAAATTCAAAGAGCCATTCAATTTTTTCTTTCACTAAAAAATATAGAAATATTAAAGTGAATATATGAGAAAGAGATAGGCTAGCAGAGACAAGAGAGCGTGTATGAACTATGTGCTGGACATTTTCTTCCAGTGATTGAACTATGAACAAAAAAAATTGCTCTGCTTTGATGGAGTTTATATGCTCAATAAGTGTCGAATTAATAAATACTTGATACTGCCAATTTCTCCTTTTCTCTAAAATGTTTCCCTGCAGGCCACATTGCCTTGCTTTCTTCTACCTCTTGATGATGCCTCTGGGAATCCTTGGTGTCTCCTCTTTCTACCTCGACTCCTAGACATAAATATTTCTCAAATTTCACTTGTCATGCCTCTGCTCTTTCCTTTCTCTGCTCTCACCCACTGAGATCTCATCAATTCTTACAGATTAGACTGTAATGCATATTGTCCCACTTCAAATGCTTCATCAGTTGCCTGCTAGAAATGTCAATTAGGACATCCAACTGCAACGTTGTACTCAATATATCTAATGAAAGTTCATCTCCTCTGCCCTTGAGACCACTCATATATAGTGAAGGTAAATTTCTGGCTTAAAGAATTTCACATAGGGAATGTCAGTTATGTATATGTATACGAACGTGTGTGTGTGTGTGTTCATATGTGTGTGTGTATATATATACACACATGTATATATACACACATGTATATATATATACACACACACATGTGTGTTTATATATGAACAAAATATATTTTCTCCTATGAGCTGTGACCAAAAATATTTGAAAGCCAATGGAGTATATGAGCTCCAAATTCTAAGAACTTAAAAATATGATATGTTAACATACCTTAAACTCACAAGAATTCAATTGTTATAGCAAAATTTATAGCAATTCTACCATGTATTCTGCTGTGCTAAGTGCTGGGATCGCTGGTGATGTGCTTGTTTACTGTTTTCTTTCTGATGAGAAGACACATTTTCCCAGGGTAGGGCCTTTGAGAATGCACCTTTTCCCAGGTGTCTCTCATTGGGGAAAGAAACAGTAAACAAGCAAAAATGGTCAAAATCACTTGACAGGTATTATGTATTTATAAATGATTTAGATGTTTCTGCTACGAGCCAATATACGTCTTTCTGAAAATTCTTTTGTTGTGCAAAATTGAACATGAAAATAGCAGGGCTTACATGACTAATACAAATCACAGAAGATCAGTCAAAATCAATACAATTTTTTAACCAAGGTAATAACAAAAACATGATTTATACACCACTTGATAACCTGGATATCCTAGACTTTGGCAAATTATAAAAGTATGGCAAATTATAAAAGTTCAAGCTACTGTGGCAAATTATAAAAGTTCACATAAAAGAATAGCCTTAGAGAGCTGGCTTGCAGATACTGAATAAAAGCAGATAGAAGTAGAGCTCTGAATGAGCAGAGGTGAACAGAGGAGGAAGTGAAACCTTTCCTTAGCAGAGAATCACACAGGCTAGTGTTCACACCTCTGTGGAGAAGGAGACTAAGCATAACCATTTATTTTTATTTTATATTTATTATTTTATAAATAAATGCCTTTTATTTGTAGCTGACACATAATAATTGTCCATATTTATGTGATATACAGTGATATTCCAATGCATGTATACAATGTGTAGTGATCAAACCTGGGTAATTAGCATATCCATCATTTATCATTTCTTTGTTTTGTGGACATTTAAAATCCTTCTCCTATCTTCTTTGAAAATATACACCAAAATATTATTGTTAAATGTCCTTTTCTTCTCTAAAGCCCTTCAGCCCTAAAGTAAAACTAAAACATTTCTGTATAGCAGTCAAGCTTGGAGCAATTTTTCTTCTTGGTAAAGTTTTAAACTCTCCTGCAGTTATTGTGTCTCTTCTTGCCTAGAAAAAAATCACAAAAGAACAAATACTTCTTTCCTAATGTCTACCTTGTTTTGCCTCAAGTCCACTGTGCTGGCATAGTTTATTGACAGCACTCCCTTCATTCTCAAAAGTATCTGAGTTTACACAAGAAATTAAATGATCATCCTAATTGATATATTACGATCTATTGCAGCAGGGAACACTGAAAATTCTGGATAATAGATTGTGATAAATGCAATGACAGTATTAAGCACGTATTGCTAGGACTAATAATAAAGACACATGTAAACTGTTTAAGACTAGTTCTGTGGAGAAGACATTTAAACTGAACCATAAGAGGAAACCAGCAGATACGTTGTTGCCAATGGAAAAGGAGGAAACAGAAGAAATTGCTGTGCAAAGGCCCTGCGGTGAGAAACAGTCTGGCAGGTTAAAGAAACTGAAAGGCAGCCAGTGTGACTACATATTGGAGGGAAGGGAATCAAGGTTGGTGCTTGAACTTAGGTGGTCTCAAGGTAGACAGTGGGAGCCATGAGGAAGTTTGAAAATACAAATGGCAGAACTTATCAATAGATTAAAACAGTCATGAAAGGGAGAAAGGAGACAGGATGATCCCCGAGGTTTTAGAAGAAACTCACAAAATAAGGATTCTATTTCTAGCTCTCTTTCTTAATTCCTAGATATTTTTAGTGAGATCACTTCCCTCTGGGACTCAGTTATCACATCTATGAACAGAAGATGAGCCGTATGATATCCAAGCATCCTACCATCTTTGGTATTTTACTATTATAATTGCATTTCTGTAAGCACTTGGTTCATATGCATATTTTTTGGAGCATGTTCCTTCATGTACATCTATCCCTCTAAAGGATTAAATCAAACGTTTATCTCAACAAGCAAACTTATCCTTCTGCACATTTTCTCAGTGTAATTCCTCTAGGTTTCTGTCTGTTGTAATGCATTTCTTCTCCTTCCCCTTTAATTCTGAATCTACTTCTTTTAGCCTTTCAAACTTGGCAGGGCTCTCCATAGATGGGAATGAAGATTGGCATAGATAGTCCAAAATCAATTGGCTTTTACCACTCATCTTTAAAAGATAACACAGAAAGAAAACATTAGCAAGCAAACTGGAACCCTGACATAAGGTCACCTCCCACTGCATTCTACTGCTGGTGAATCTCCCTGGGGTAATTTGATTAAACACATTCAATTTACTTTGCAGAGACAGGCTCCGCTTCTACTGGCACTCATAGACTTGGGGGGGAGTTTTCAGCATTTAAAGAAATGTGTCTATTTATTTGACAGAGTTTTCTCCAAAAAAAAAAAAAAAAAAATCATGCTTCAATTACTCTGGTATATTCTTTCTAGGTACCTAGAAAATTTACAAACTAAAGCCAAAGTGAATGTATGTGTACACACACACACACATAAGAAAGTTTATGTCATTGTTTCTTTCAAGGCCAGATATTAAAGTGTATGGATAATGCACACAGTGGTACTACTGAAGTAGTCTAGGCTTAGAGAGGAGCTGAGCAGAGAACATAAACACTTTGTTTCAAGTCTTCCAGCTTTTCCCAGAGGAAATGCCCACAGTGCAGAAGTAGAAAGAATGAATTAAGAACAGACCCCTTCAAAGCATGATTTGAAGACAATGTGCTTTATTAAAACTATTGATTCCTGAGCCCTGTGACAGAATGGTTGATGCAGAATCTCAGGAGGCAGGGACAAGGTACAAAGCTTCTCAATGTTTTACATGTACATGACTCATCTAGGGATCTTGTTAGAAACACAGATTTGGACCCAGGAGGCCTGGGATGGGGTATGAGATGACGCCTTTCTCAAAGCTCCCAGGTGATGACATGCTGGTAGTCCACGGACCACCACTCTAAGGAAAAAGGTACTCAAGTTTGTGCACTAATGTGTAGTCTAGTACTAGTGTCCTGCCACTTGCAGATTCCTCTTGCCAGCTTCATTTCCAAAGTAATTGACTCACTGCTGAAGGCCTGAGAAGCAATACATAGTGGGGAACGCTTCAGCTAATAAGGCTCGTTAGAAATGGTTCAAAAAACAATATGATCATTTTTACAATTTGAAAATGCCTATGGAATTTACCCTCTTAACATATCAAGCATAAAAGGTCCATATGAGAAGCAAGGAAAGGTCTAAAATCAACACCCTATCAACAAAATTGAAAGAGCTAGAGGACCAAGATCAAACAAATTCAAAAGCTAGCAGAAAACAAGAAATAACTAAGATCAGAGCAGAACTCAAGGAGATAGAGACACAAAAAAACCTTCGAAAAATTAATAAATCCAGGAGCTGGTTTTTTGAAAAGAACAACAAAATAGACCACTAGCCAGACTAATAAAAAGGAAAAGAGAGAAGAATCGAATAGATGCAATAAAAAATGATAAAGGGGATATCACCACCGATCCCACAGAAATACAAACTACCATCAGAGATTACTTAAAAACAACTCTATGCACATAAACCAGTAAATCTAGAGGAAATGGATAAATTCCTGGACACTTACACCCTCCCAAGTCTAACCCAGGAAGCGGCTGAATCCCTGAATAGACCAATAACAAGGTTCTGAAGTTGAGGCAGCAATTAATAGTCTACCAACCGAAAAATATCCAGGTCCAGACGGGTTCACAGCTGAATTCTACAACATGTACAAACAGGAGCTGGTACCATTACTTCTGAAAT